>OX381719.1:57272706-57394706 GCA_947462335.1 Harmothoe impar | reverse complement strand
ATAGTGGGCTGTATTGACAGACAATCTTTAATACAGTTGATGTGATTCATCTCCAAATGTCCGTTAATTTGTTTTTATCTTCCTCGTGGTACATGTATGTAAGAAATATTGAAAAAAAGTCTACACAGTTGGACAACCACACTCTCTCATAATGACCACTGAAATGGGCTTTATTTCGTATAGACCGACATAAAGGGTACTTCTCTTTTTTTTTTCTTTCTTATTCATTGTTGATCTGGAGCATGACTAATCTCGTGGACCACTGCTTGGAGAGTGGAGTGGCGGCTAAGTAGATCACGCTCTCCAAGCAGGGCTCCAGAGGTTATATCTGCTGGGAGAGTGGTTATACTTCTGTGTGGGTATATTTACATTTTTCTAATGAGTTTCGGTTTCGGTCGTTCGCATGCTGTTGCGCCACGTTGTGTACACTGATTTATGTTATCCGTCTCTTCCAGAGAACAACTGAAAATCCTCGACAGACAGAATACGATAGAAATTCTTTTTTTAAAAAGAAAGAAGTTAGAACATTAAAAAGTGTAGGCCTCATGGATTTGTTAACTAGAGGCATATGGAAATAAATTGATAAAAAACATTTATAAAACGATGAAGAAATTAAGATCAAAGTAATTGTCTTTTCCCCCGAATGGTATGTGTCTTTTTCCTCTGTGTTTTATACATCCTTCCCTCCCTGTCTGTCTATAGATTTCCCTCATTCCATCCCACTCTCTTTGTCCTGTGTTGTACTTCCTTCCTTCATTCCTTCAGTCATTTCTTCCTTTCTTCCCTCCCTGTCTGTCTATTTCCCTCATTGCATGCACCCTATAGTCTCTCCTGTCCCCCTGTTCTCTGTTCTGGCTGTCTGTCACTGTGTGATTCCTAGCTTCTCTCCGTCCTCCTTGTCTACCCCACGCCCTCTCCATGCATGCCTCCTTCTACATCTTCAATTGATTCACTCTCTCTCCCCCCCCCCCCCTCGCCGTCTGTATCCTTCTGTATCACTCAGTGCTTGCTTCCCTTCCTCGACTGTTCTCCCTCCTCTCTTAGGGCGACAGACATGATTATAAGAATCGACGAATGACATGAGCATTTGTTAAAATGGCCAAGTGACATGGGACAAGACATGAGGACTAGTGGCAATGGAAAAGACCCTTTTCTTACAAACGACAAGGGACATTGGCATTTCTTAAATAAACAATTGGGAGTCTGGACTCGATCACTGAGGTAACTCGCCCCACGACTCTAAAGTGAATCCCAATCATGAGGGAGTCTTAGAATAGGTGTCATTATGGAGTTATTATAGAGTGCTGCTAATGCTAGGGAGTCACTTTGGAGTTCTAGGAGAGTGACCTCAGTGATCAAGTTGGGAGTCACAGTGATTCTACTATTTTCCTCTGTGTAAGTGGCACAGCATCCTCCCGTCTGGGCTCTCCTCTTGGGGGGGGGGGGGGGGGGGGGGGGGGTTAGATGGGGGGGGGGGGTCCCCATGTCGCATGTCGATTTTAAGAAATGACCATGTCACATGTCACTAAGGAAAAAGCCATGTCACTAGTGTCACTAAGCGATTTATACATGAATTTTTTTTTGGAAAATTGACAACCTACAGGAATAAAATTTGAAGAAAAATTTGGGTAACCTACAAATGAGGGATTCTTCTTTATGTCACTAAGCCCCATGTCACATGTCGATTTTAAGAAATGGCCATGTCACATGTCACTTAAATGGCCATGTCACATGTCGATTTTAAGAAATGGCCATGTCACCATGTCGATTTTAAGAAATGGCCATGTCGCCATGTCGAATTTAGGGGTCTATACCCATTTGGGGGTGCGGAGGGGTCCCCCCCAGGTCGGAAAGTCGCTTTCTTGAACCCAATAATCTATTGTAAATGCTGTCCAAAAGTCGCCAGGTCGCTTTTATTATTGCCTGAGGTCGGAAGTCGCCTCCAAAACAGCCCAGGTCGCCAGGTCGCTTTTGACCCATCTGGAGCCACCCTCTTGCCTCCTCCCTTCGCCCCCTCCCCCCCCTCTTCCCCCCGCCCCCCCCCCCCCCCCCCTCATCCATCCCGCCTCGGCAACTACTTTTCTCAAAAGTCTCCGGCTGACTCAAATAATTCTATTGCTCACTTAAATAAACTCTTGCATGGCTGAGTGAAACTCTACTCGTATATGAAACCGGAACTCCAGTACTGAGATGATGTCAGCCCTGTATTGGCCAGATCCAGGCCCGGCGTCTCTAGGTTTTGTCTGCCCACCTCGGTCTATAACCATTCCCGTCTAAGTCTCCCCTGGTATAAGACGGAATGAACAACTGGGTGTTTTTTCATCCCGCTGATTGAAGAACTCTTGAAGGAATCGACCCGCACTTGAAGATGATAGAGGTAAGCATTTGAAATTATCATATACATGTATATACTTTCCCGATATTTTCGATATTGTGAATATTTTGTCTGAAGAGTCTATGTATTTCCCCAGAAATCATGCATTACGTTAAGAGATTAGATTGATAATTTTCCTCATCTGCTAGGTTTCAGCGGGAGGTTTATCAGGTCTATTTATAGATCTGCCTACCTATCCAACTACCAAAGGCATGTATGTATATATATATACACAGCTTTATCAGTGGCAGCATTAATACACTGTAAGAAATAATTACTGTACACCTACAGCAAAAGTTGCTGGCAACTTTTGTTCCAGTAGATTTTGCTGTAGGTGTACAGCAACTGACTTGCTGTAAATTTACAGCAACTTATAATATAAGATAATACACACTACACAAGGTAATGGTTTAATCCTGCTTCAATACAGCTGAACCGTATGTGATACCAGCTTTTCCCCAGTCCGGGCACTTAAGCATTTAACTTTTCCCACCAATGTGATGTCTATTCTATACTTTGGCTGTTTTTTTGTATTATTCAACACAATTATGCAAATATTAATACACTTTATGATAACTGCATTCAGTCTCTCTCATCCATTTTTATTCTATGATGTCTTGAGAGTTTGTGAGGTTTTATTTGACTCGGGGAAGGGTTGGGTGGAATATTTAATACAGAAATGGTCTACTGCTGCCACCTAGTGGCGGAAATCTACAGCACAATGTACTGTAAATGTACAGCAACATTGCCGGAGACCCAATTTACAGTACATAATGCTGTAATTATACAGCAAATAGTGCTGTAATACCAACTACAGCAAAAAGTGCTGTAAATGTACAGCATATTGTGCTGTTTAAATACAGTAACTTCTTACAGTGTACCTGAGATCGCACTACTCAGGACAATGTAAATCAAACATGTTTAAAATGAGATCGCTAGCCCAAATCGGCCTGAGATGTAAAAATTGGGACCAAGCACATTTTCATGTCTATCTTACCCTCTATTATGTTTCTTTGAACTTGGAGTAACATAAACATATAAGGAACTAAATTCCTTGGTTTAAGTAAGATTTGAAGGAACATCAGCGATTTGAAGACAGCGGAGCTACAATAGTTAGAGTGTATTCCAGCAGTTTAACTCTACACTGTTAAAGTGAATGTAGCTGAGCAGTAGAATCTACTGTAGTTTTACAGTATATACTATGGTATTAGTGTACATGGGCAGTAGAATCTACTGTAGTTTTACAGTTTATACTATGGTATTAGTGTACATGGGCAGTAGAATCTACTGTAGTTTTACAGTGTATACTATGGTATTAGTGTACATGGGCAGTTGAATATAATGTAGTTTAACGGTATATACTATAGTATTAGTGTACATGGGCAGTAGAATATAATGTAGTTTAACGGTATATACTATGGTATTAGTGTACATGGGCAGTAGAATATAGTGTAGTTTAACGGTATATACTATGGTATTAGTGTACATGGGCAGTAGAATCTACTGTAGTTTAACGGTATATACTATGGTATTAGTGTACATGGGTAGTAGAGTATACTACATTGTAGTAGTTTACAATATATGAAAGGACGTATTTTTGGTTTCACTATTTCCAGTGCAGGATTTATGATATTGAGGTTACAGTGGCCTATATTGAGGCTTATCTTGATTATTACATTATAGTTGACCTAGTAGGATATTCTGGGTTACCTAGATGTCTCCTTCTTCACTTTCTCTCTCTATATATCTTAGCACAAGTAGGACTACATGATAAGGCCAAAAAAAAGAGGTTTGTTTCAGGTCACCCGACCGACCCTATCAAAACAGGGCCGACTCTACGTTTTTTTTATGCAATTTCGAAGAAATTTTCTTATTTTTAGCCTTTTTGGGTCAATTTTTGGGTCTTCGGAGAGAGCGGGTAGTACTTTCATGTTAAAAGATAAAGTTTAAAAAATAAACAAAGTAAATTATCTTAAAAATCCGACCTACCGACCCTACATTTTCTTGCCATTTTACCTGAAACAAACCTCTTTTTTTGGGCCTTATATACAGGCTAGAGGGATAAATGATATACCTAGTAGTGTGTTTCACGATGCGAAAGTATTTTTTTAAAGTATGGGAAAGTAGTTGAAAGTAGTTGAAGTAGAAAGTACCTACATGAAGATGTATCTGGTCCCAACTAGTTTAAAAAAAGGCCGTGACTATTGACAATTTGAACTGTCAATAACAGAATAAAATTCCCTTATTGATAGTTCAAACTGTTAATACCAGGATATAATTGCCTTATTGACAGTTCCAAAAAGGAACTGTCAATAAGAGAAAATTAATCTCTTATTGCCAGTGTGAACTGTCAATAAGGGAATTACATCCGGGTATTGACAGTTTGAACTGTCAATAAGGGAATTTTATTCTGTTATTGACGGTTCGAACTGTCAATAAGAAGACTGATTTCTACTATTGACAGTTTGCACTGTCAATAGCCGGCCCACCTTGATTTATCTATTGACAGTTCAAGCTGTCAATAGTGGAAAACTTTCCTCTTATTGACAGTTCAGAGTGTCAATAGTGGGATATTTTTCACACTGTCAATAGTGGTAAATTATACCGTTATTGACAGTTCTTTACCTAACTGTCAATAGTGGGAATTTCCTCTTATTGACAGTTCCTTATCATTACTGTTGTAAATCTGAGAGCGATTTTGGTGGAAAAGTCGATTTTGGTGGAAAAGTCGATTTTTATGGAAAAATCGATTTTTATGGAAAAACCGATTTTGATGTAAAGGTCGATTTTCGTGGAAAAGTCGATTTTGGTGGGAAAAGGCGAATTTGGTGGAAAAGGGCGTTTTTGGTGTAAATGCCGATTTTAATGGAAAACTCGATTTTTAGTGCAAAACCATTTTTAGTGCAAAATCGATTTTTGGGGCAAAACCGATTTTGTGTCCACCGATTTTGGGTCCAAGACCGATTTAGGGTAAAATCTTGAAAGCATACATGTGTTCAAGACTAAGCTGAAAAAACTGGTCAAATAATCTGCAGCCTGAAGTCGACTAACTATAGAGCCTTGCTCACTAGTGCTCTCACCTAGAACCTGAGCCAGTCGACCAAGAAACTAAGTCTACAATAACGACATCATTACTTTAGATCCTTTGCTGATAATTTACTCCTCTAAAAACAACCCGTACAAGTAAAGTAAAATTAAAAATAGAATCAAAAACAATATCCTACTACACAGACGTGGCCGTCTTATAGACTATCATTTATATGGAATTCCCAATGAGACTTGTTAGAGCTATTATCAATAAGAAATTACCACTAAGTATACTGAACTCTAACGGTGCCGACTCAACCACACCCTGGAGAGTATGTGTGTTGTGCCGCCACCTGGAGCTGCAAACTGTATTAATATGTACCAAGAGGAACTCAAAACTAAGAATCACTGCCCCTTGGGACATGTGTAACTTGAAACTTGTAAATTTATTTGTACATACTTCACTGACCAATCTGGAAGAACGTGTTCAACCTTTACATGAATTTTTGGTCAATAAACCTATTCAAAAAAAAAGAAAAAAAGGCGATTTTGGGTACAAAGCTGATTTTGGGAAAAGAAGACTTTTGCCAATAAAAACATGTTTTGACTCCAATGTCAGTGGGAACTGTCAATAAGACAGAAATGTTCCACTATTGACAGTTTTCATGAGGAAGTGTCAATAACAGGATTAATTTCCACTGTTGACAGTGTGAACTGTCAATAACAGAAATATTTTCCACTATTGGCAGTTTGAACTGTCAATAGCGTTTTTGTTAAAAAAAGTCACACTCACCTAACACCAACTAAACACTCCCAGAGGCCAAGCACCCGATGTACATATTATATATTTATTATCATGCTTGCATGTTAATTTTTTTATAAATAGGCTACCCAAGCGCCTATGTAGTTACACACGGCTACCAAAGCGCCGTTTTAATAGTCTTACACAGTAACTATAATGTCATACAATGTATTATTCATGTACTATACTTGTATATACTGTTCCTATTAACTCATTATAACTGATTATACTGTTCAAACACGGCACCTATTTCACAAGACCATGTTGAAGCCTCACATAATGGTATAAAAGTGATCATTCTTACTGTCGCCAGGATACTATTTGTTACTATTTGTCGCCATGGCAACACTACCATTTATTGATCATTTAAGGTACCTCAGTAGTACTATTTTCACTTGTAAAGCATCTATTGCCTGAAGAAGGATTATAAATAATCCGAAACGTCGCACTAATAAGATCAATCAACAAACAAATCTCCAAAAAATCCTGAAAATGTCTTCAAACTTTAAGACTTCAAAATAAAAATCGAAAAATGAAATTTCCTGTGTTGAGTTTGGTGTGTTCAAAATAACACTAATATTACTTCCACCACTCACACTTGCATCCATAATAGGATCACTCACACTAGAAAGAGCGTCAATAAGAATGTTGTAGTATTAACTAGTAACCGTCCCAAAACAACAAGAAAACTACAAGCATCCATAATAGAATCCATTCCGACCAGGTACATAAATGCACCAAAAAGCACGCTAGAACAAGTAAACACCAAAATGAACCAACTAAACACTGAATTCGATGATATTGATGGACCCCCCACAGAAACACTCAATGAAACTGAGACCACGAAAATACCCGCCGATGCTTTACCTTACTACAAACTAACCAGGAAAATTGCCACCAATCTAAAAAAGGCAACAAAACACACAAATTTCCTCAATGAATGCATCATCAAAAACACTGTCCCAAAAGGACTTCAAGGCAAAATAACACCACAAATACCGGAAAATGATTGGGAATTCATCCTAAAATGGGAACAAACACAACTAGAGTGCGGCAAAAAACTAAGACTATTACTAAAAGACTACTACCAAACAAGACAACAAAAACTAGAAGAAGACTACATAAAGGCCAAAACTGACCTAGAACAAAAATGTACCACTGAGGAATACACCTTGGCCCTGGAGTTAATCTCCAAGTTAGAAGAGACAATTAATAAGCAACAAGTAGACCAAAAAAACAAGAAATCCAAGAAAACACCGCCCCCCAAGACAACACTTAAAACACCGACTAACACTGAAACAACCACAGCAGACCCACCACAATAACCAAGACCGACCAAATCCACGCCAGCCAAACATCAAAGAAAAGAGCCGCCCCAGGCCGAGACTCAGTGCAAGTCTACTGTTCTAAAATTAGCACCAGGACCGACCCCAGCGAAACCATCAAGTTGGACCCGATTTCACCAAGTAAACACCCCCGATCACCAACAAAACACACCAAATAAACACTCATATGACCTATACTCACCCGTAAAAGACATAGAATCCTCCTGCCATGACCCTAGTCCACCAGTACCGGCTTTTTTCCAAAAAACACTAGCCTAGAATCTATTGCCTGAAGAAGGATTATAAATAATCCGAAACGTCGCACTAATAAGATCAATCAACAAACAAATCTCAAAAAAATCCTGAAAATGTCTTCAAACTTTAAGACTTCAAAATAAAAATCGAAAAATGAAATTTCCTGTGTTGAGTTTGGTGTGTTCAAAATAACACTAATATTTCTATATGTTATGAACGATCAATAAAATAAAAATCTGTATCTATATGTTGCAATATATTGGTCCGCACTGATATGTTTTTCCGTACAGATGTCCTCCTTGTTGGCAGCAGCCTACGTCACACTGACAACCTACGTCATATATAAACTAGTGACGTCATGGGACGCTCTACACTCAGCCATCCAGGTAAATATATCAATATTTTTTTAAACTATACATTTCTTATTGTCAAGTTACCAGGATAATTATTAGATAAGCCAGGTGTATGGGACTATTTTGAGTAGGGTATTGTCACAAAATATCAAAACACTGCATGGCCTATCAAATTAATGAATGAGCAATTTACAGCACAAAGTTTAGGTGCGGCTAATATGCGAGCCTTATACGCGGGGTTTTACCTTTTTTTTTTATTCCACAAAATCATTATATTCCCTGTGCTTTTCACTGTGCATTGTTCACATTGCTCCCCATGTAGGCCTTATCATGTCATAAATTCTGTTTTCAGAGGGTTCTATCCAAATGCCTCATTTGTTGACATTTCATCCCATTTAAAGGGGCCGATCTCTGAGACTGGAGGAGAGTAAATCATGTAGTTCCTAACTGTGCCACTAGCAGCCACTGTTGGTTTTAACTGGACTGCACCCAGCAAAGGGCACTGTGTTTGTTTGATCCCCAATCAGCCGTAAATAGCACAACTGGACAACTCTATTACCTTGAACCAGTTGACCCGGCCTGGGGCACTTTCGCGTGGCTCCACATTTGGAGAATGTGGAACCCCAGGCGGATATCCGGTTTCGCTGGTACCCATCAGAAATTAAAGAACAGTACTAAACCGGAAGTTACCAGCTAAATTATTTTCTCCACATTCTCCAAATGTGGAGCCACGCGAAAGTGCCCCAGGTCAGGTGAAATTGGTAGGGGGACCATGAATCAGGCTTGGCTTGGTATGAAACATTCTATAAAAGCAGGATAAAGCTATCATAACCTCCTTAAATTAATCATTGAACTAGGCTTCTAAGGATACACAATGCAGAAAGGAATCCTTGTGTATTTAAGTGTTTATTTTTAACCGAATTCATGGGATGTGGTCTATTCAAGGGGTAGTATACCGTTTTCTGTGGACACACAAGTGGTAGTCTAGACAGTCAGTACACTGGTGGGTACCAATAGTATTGTATACTACCACTGGCATAGTCTAACTGCTGGTCACACCAGTGCAACTTATGTAGAGCAGTGAACTGCTGGAAGGGAACAACCAGCATCCTATTTCTTGGTTGCCTGAGCCATTATTTCAGGGGTACTTTGCTAGGGAATACGATCCTACAGGGCTAGGACATGCCTGGATCTCAGGGATTGTGCTTGGGCGATTCTAAATTTAACTGAGGTGTTATATAAACTCAACAACCCTGCCAGAAAATTTTACGATTTGGTTTGAGATGTCTTGCTCTTTAATAGTAAATCATGTTGTCCTTTTTAAGAGGGTTCTGTCCAGATGCCTGATGACTATTCGTCATGGGGACGGTCACGTGTTGCCCGGTGCACCAATCAGGTGGACGAGTTACTTTGACAACGTGAACTTCTTCGGGCGGGAATACAGCCGTGTATATGGCCGTATGTACCATGTGTGGAATTACTACAGACCTGTGGTGTAAGTATCAGTCCCTCCCTAAAAAAGGTTTATTTCAGGTAACATGGCAAAGAAAATGTAGGGTCAGTAGGTCGGATTAAAAAAATATACTTCATTTTTTTTTACATGAAAGTACTAGCCAGCCCCTCCAAAAACCCTAAAATTGACAAAAAAGAAAGGGTAAAAATACGAAAATTTCTTTAAAATTGAAAAAAGAAAGTAGGGTCGGCCCTGTTTTGATAGGGTCGGTCGGGTGACCTGAAACAAACCTTTTTTTTTTGGCCATACAAAAATCACAAAAAAATTGGGTTTAGGCCACTCAAAAAAAGTGCTTTCTCATCATCAAGCACCGAGAAATATGACGAGGGAGACTTTTTTTACTCTTGGTTATAGGAATTAATTGGTCTTCAAAAGTGCGAAATATGTAAATCATGTTTATGCCACTGGATTGCCAGAATTATTAGCTTGAATTTGACACCAAATATGCCAATATTTGTCCATTTTTTTCATCAAAAATTGGCAAAAAAAAAAAAGGTTTTCTCAACACCAGATTTTTATGATGCGCGCTGTGGTGAGAAACCAGTTGTATTGGTTACTATTTTCCAATTAAATCTGAGGACAACCAGGGGTATTTCCAATTAAATCTCATTAAACGCCAGGACAACCAGGGGTATTGTCCAATTAAATCTCATTAAACGCCAGGACAACCAGGGGTATTGTCCAATTAAATCTCATTAAACGCCAGGACAACCAGGGGTATTGTCCAATTAAATCTCAATAAGGCATAGGACAACCAGGGGTATTTTCAATTAAATCTCATTAAACACCAGGACAACCAGGGGTATATTTCTCTTAAATCTCATTAATCAATAACCATTACATTTTTTTAAGAGGCCTAACTGGTATCCCCTTAGGGAGTGGTCATTTTTTAACAACAGGGGGGGGGGGTTGGTGGATTTAGGGGGGGGATCAAAAAAATTTGGACCCCTTGAAGGGGGGACCAAAAAAATTTGGATCCCTCTTGAGGGGGGGACCAAAAAAATTAGACCCCTTTTTAGCGGAAAAGCCCGCGCATTACTATAGCTCAAAGGCTTCGGCCGCGCTCAATTTCAACCTGCTGTAGGGGGGGACCGAAAAAATTTCGACCCCACTCATGGGGGGGGACCAAAAAAATTTCGACCCGCTCGCATGGAAATCCACCGACCCCCCCCTGTTGTTAAAAAATGACCACTCCCTTATTCCCCCTGCAGTGTGCTGGCTGATGTGGACGCCATCCGCAGCTTCTACAAGGACCACTTCTCTCACAGGAGGGAGCCCGACTTCTCCTGCTGCGGGCCCGCGTTAAAAGGTAAGGCTACATACAAAACGATTTGGTCAATAGAATTCACTTTTCAAAAACTGGTGCGAGCGAGGGAAATTTCATGTAGATTTTGTGTTTTGAGATTTCTTTTGATTGTTTTTTTTTGCAAATTTTGAGGGAAAATTTGATCATGATAAAAAAATATGGGTATATTTCGTATCGCGAATACAATGCCAAAATGCCCTTTAAAGGGCCAGCATTTGGCATTGTATTCGCGATACGAAATATGCCCATATTTATTTATCATGATCAAATTTTCCCTTAAATTTGCCAAAAAAAACAAAAGAAATCTCCAAAACACGATTTTGACGACGTACGTGGTGATGAGAAACAAGGATATTATTTGGAGTGGCTTTAGAAGGTAAGGCCAAACAAAAAAAAAGGTTTGTTTCAGGTAACATGGGAGGAAAATGTGGGGTCGGTAGGTCGGATTTTTTATTTTTTTAATATATTTTTTTAACATGAATGTACTAACCAACCTTTTTGAATCCCCCAAAATTGACCCAAAAATGGTAAAAACATGAACATTTCTTCAAAATTGCATAAAACAACGTAGGGTCGGCCCTGTTTTGATAGGGTCGGTCGGGTGACCTGAAACAAACCTTCTTTTTTTTTGGCCTGAGGCAACATTTTAAAAAAAGAAGTATTTTTCAGGTAACATGGGTAAAATGGCTAGCGTCGGTACGTCGGACTTTTTGAATTTGTTTTAACATGAACGTACTAGCCAGTCTGTACCTAAGATTTACCAGAAAAATTTGAAAAATCATGAAATAATTTAAAGAATTTAACAACTTTTTTTCCCTTTTTATAAGACATCATGGGAGTGGCATTGGGCCTCTGTCATGGTCGTGACAAGGTCAGAGAATACAGAGGACACTTCGAGCCCTACTTCACGTCCAAGTTTGTCCGCTCCCAACACGAGCTGATCTCCCGAGCCACCGACGAGTGGATAGCCTCGGTACCAATCAACAAGAGCTTTGATCTGGGAGAATCTGCTCTGACCGATGTCGCTTTAAAGGTAAGGTTTATTAAGTACTTATTATGTAATTAGAAAATTAAGATTTGTGACTCAACATTTCTAGCCCTTTAAGGATCGGAAAGTATTTTTATACATTTATTATGCTCTTTACTGTTATGATACATGGCTTCTGCTGCATTTAATTATCATGTGGACCTTCATACATGGCTTAAGTGTTGGCAGTAACCTTAGATGCATCCCTGACGAGTGGACCTGCCAGGGCTGCATTTAAGGATGCCTTTGACAAAGGGTGCAAATTATCCAAATGGGAGACTAATGGTACATGTATATCAACCTCTACCACTGTTATAGTTAGGCCACTCTAAAAAATTAAATGGTTTCTCATCAATACACGCACTATAGAAATCAGGTTTTGAGGAAAGTTTTTTCTTTCTTTGGGGGTAAATGTGGTGTAATGTAAAACATAATGAAAATGGACAAATATTGGTATCAAATTAAAGCCGGAAATGCAGTAAGATAGAAATAAGTTACATTTTCCTACTTTTAACTACTGAAATCTGAATTTTGGTCAGGAAAAATATCTTTCTATACATTTTGGCCCACGAGTAAAAAAAGCAGAAAAAAAGCCTTCCACGTCATATTTTTCATTCCTTGGTTTTGATTGGCCTTATACAACATGTACAAAACACTGATATTTAATTTACTGATGAACAATCATGAATACTTTATAAATACTTTTACATCCTTGTTCTGTTCCTATGACAATTTCGGAAGAACGTGATTTTTTCATGAGATATGTCAATAAAACTATTTAATTTTTTTTTAAATTTCTTGAATATTTTACAGACGCTGACCAACACCACCTACGGCAGTGACGTCATGACCCGCCACCTGGCGGACGTCAACAGAATCCTCCACCTCCACAACGAGGCTGCTGGGTCATGTGGTACAGGACTCAGGAAATCCGGGTTTTCAGCGTTCCGAAAAGTCTTCCCCAATTGGCGCAATGCTAAGACTCGAGCATTTGCAGAAGCATGGGAAGCGTTTCATAAGATGGTGTTAGAAGAACGAGATAAGGGGATTCTGAAGGGCACAGAGGGCATATTCTTCTTTTTATATGACCAAATCCAAAGTGGGACTGTGGAACTCACTTATGAGCAGGTAGGTGAATGGCACAATTCATTATTTATGGTATGAATAAAACGTTTACTCCCTCTTAACGGCCACCTTTCCAGTGCAGCAAATCCTTCTAATGCAGACACATTTACGGTCCTAAATATGGTAAAATGTATAAAAAATGACTCCCTCTAATGCAGCCACCTAACTAATGCGGCCACAAATTCAAGGGTGGCCACATTAGAGGGAGTTGACTATTTTCTTTTGTGTCAAAGTAGAAAGTAAATTTAATGTCATTGTTTATGAAGCCGAGATGCCACTCCCTGGTGAACAAAAGGTAGGAAAGCTCTTACTTTGGGCAATATTTTATTGCAGGAATTCAAGAAAAAATGCAAGAATTCGTGCAAAAGCAGTGTTAAAAACAGGAAAAATGGCATCTCTGAGAAGAGAGAAGTCTCATAAGTTTGTAATTTCAAAAAAGGCATCCACCATAATAACAATATATAAACTTCTTCATCTGTTCCTACAGCTAATAGACACAGCAGATGAGATCCTTCTCTTCAATGTCGACATCTCCTTTGCCGCCACCTCCTTTGTCATCCATGACCTTGGACGTCACCCGGGTGTTCAGACCAAGGTCAGACAGGAGGTTGACAGTGTCCTTGGGGGTCGGGATCCCGTGACCTTGGATGACCTTCAGAAGCAGCTGCCATATTTGAATATGGTGATTCTGGAGAGTGCCCGGATGCATCCTGCCCTTGGGGTGACCTTTCCAGAGCTGACGGTCAAGGAGACTACAGACATGGCCGGCTACAGCATACCCAAACATGTAAGTATACACTGATATTCTTTGGCTCCCTATACGACCAATCGCTCAGTCACTTTAGTGCCTAACCAAGTTAGTCTTTTTTTGGCTCCCTATGCGACCCGGGCTATGCGACCAACCTACTAAGGTTAGTTGATATTGTCAGGTTGGTCCGTACTGACCAACTCTGCCTAGTCTTCTCCATTTTAAATTTTTAGGCTAAAGTCATTTTGATTAGTCATATGTCATTATGCCTCAGTCGTTTTTGAATAGCACTTGGTGATGCGAGACCAATGTCCCTATGACCAACCTGGGGTAGCCACTACAGACTAAGGGCCGGAGCATTTTGATTCCCTGTGTAGGCTATCTGCTAGAAATGTTGTAGCTTGGTACACATCATATCAAAATGCCACTCTTTCAAAAGGCATTGTTGTGCTCATAAATTCAGATTCATACTATAGGTTTGGTTAAAAATTCTTTGTCTTTCACATTTCAGCACCAAACTAACTTCCTAATGAGGGAATCAGAACCTATACATATACATAAACCTTTAGCGTTGACAACCCCTAAAACAATTCTTAAATCTTTTTCAATTTTTCAGACCATAGTGTGCGTCGACCCCCACTCCGTGAACTACGATGCCACCTATTGGCCGAACCCGGAGACATTCAACCCGGAGCGCTTCGCACCCGGAAGAACCCATGTGCCATACAGCTTCTTCCGTTTCGGCTTAGGTCCCCGGAAGTGCCTCGGTTATCGCCTGGCGCACACAATGATTGTCATGGTTCTCGTTAAGCTCGTCCAGAGCTTTGAGATATCTCCGGAAAACCCAAATGCCCCACTCAGGATTAAAACAGAAGGGATGCCCTTCTTTACGCCTTATTTGGCACCGAACATTGTGCTGAGACGTAGAAGCCGAACATCAGATGAAGCTGTAGATTGTTGATTCAAAGTGGGAGAACAAACCAAAAATTTAAATTATTTTTTTAATGATACTGCAGGTATATGGCTTGTAACTTACATAATGAACATTAGAGCTTGACAGTTGGAATCTTTTGAGTCAATCAAGCCCTGGGATTTCATCTTCTACTATTCACTGAGTGCTGTGCGTGTTCAATAAGTTTGTAACTGACATTTCCTTCAAAACTAAACTTTTCTGAACAAATATATTTTTCATTAACAAATCTGTTGTGAGAATGCTGCACATATATGTATATGTACTGTAAACGTAGACATTTTTGCTGCTATATTTTTAAATACTGTAGTAATATGACTACACTGGATAAATTTTTGCTCTGTACATATTTTCGCAGATTTTAAAATATGCATAAATATGTACAGCGTGAAAAAAAAAATGCTTACAGTAATTCCCCTTCGGGGGCTAATGAATCAATGTGGCTTACATGAACCTTTATGGCTCAGTCTCATGAGTCTGTAACAATTGAAACGTCTTTGACCGGGTGTAGTCTTTGACCGGGTGTAGTCTTTGACCGGGTGTAGTCTTTGACCAGGCAGCATCAAAATGGCAGAAATGAGGCCTATGTAGTAAGAAAAGCGGTGAAATAGTGTACCCATATATTGATACACATTTATAGCAAACATAAGTCAATATTGTTATATTTATATACTTCTATTCTATGCATAGTAGAGCATTATATTATTATTTCCCTCTGCCTGGTCAAAGACGTCACTTTATATATAACTTTGATTTTAAACAGCTGCACTGTGGATAGTAAGCTCAGTATATAAATATATAACATTTTACTTATGTTTCCAATACACATGTTTTAACATAATATTGCAGTATTTCACCTATTTCCTTACTATATAGGCCTCATTTATTCCATATTATCACTCGACGATCAAAGACTACACCCGGTCAAAGACTACACTGGTCAAAGACTACACCTGGTGAAAGACGTTTCAATTGTTGAAAACTCATGAGACTGAGCCTTATATTAAACCAAAATTAATTTTCCTTTCCAGACTTGGATTATAGCATTGATGTGAAACATAAGGTGAATAAGATTTGGAAATACAATTTTTTTATAATATGATCGACAATGACGTGCTGATAACATTGTAAATCTGACGACATTGGGCCAATGTGTTTGTCTATGACCGGGTGCCGTCTATGACTGGGTGCCGTCTATGACCGGGTGCCGTCTATGACCAGGTGCCGTCTATGACCGGCTATCTAAAACAGATGTTTGGAGGAATAAAAAAGATTTTAAAATTAAAAAAAAAATTGTTAATTTTTTTTTTTTTTAAAGTTTATCCCTCCAAACAACTTTTTTAGATAGCCGGGCATAGACGGCACCCGGTCATAGACGGCACCCGGTTTTGAAATCAACTGTGTTGTATGGTGCGGCGTCCTTAGCGACCAGCCGTGAGCCCCCCTGGAGGGATATTTACACACTACCACGACCCCTGCGTCAGCGCGTCCTATATAAGGGGCCGTAGTCACCTATACTAAGCAATATACCCGTATAACCGCTCAGGCTCTTATACATACAATATGCGTTTTAAATATTTAAAAACATAAAACACCATGACATGTAAATAAACTATTTAAAACTTTATTTATTGAGAGTTCTTTGTAGTGTTCCATTCTGATAGTACATTGATTTTTTGAAGGAAAACCTTTTCTGTAACAAATATCCACACATTTCCCAGAAAACTTTTCAATAATGGTAAAGTTATAATGAAATGACAACAACTTAAAAAGATCTACAAATTGATCAAAGTCTTAAAGGCAAAAATATAAATGTAACAACTAAGCATCCTACGGTGTAAACATTAATGAAATAATAATTCTATAAAATACATCCCTTTAAAGGGAGACAAACATCTGATAGAGGTATATTATGTAATAGTAATATAGATATAAATTTCATATATATCTAATTACGTGCAGGCCTATAGAAGAACTTCTTGTAGAAATGTGGTAAAGTATCAATGGCTAATATTTACAATTGCTTTCATGGGATCAGTGATTGTATATGAATTTATACTTGGTAAACATGATTTATAATATCACAGTTGGCTTCTCATTTAGAGTTATAAGATTCAACATTATGTGACAAGTAGTATTTCGAAAAACATAAGAAATGAGGAGTACTGGATGGAATTGACATATTTTGGGTAAATACTTTCAATTCATACAATCTCTTTCATGATATAAAAAAATTATAGTCAAGCATAACCAACATGGTGTGTGGTTGCTGGAGGGAGAGTCACTGGTTGCTTGCCACAACACAACCACCCCACACTGCAGGTATAGTTCCAGGTGTGTAGGATAGGTGGGAGAGTGGTAGGTACACTGGAGCATGTCCAGGGAGTCTTTATATTACCATACAGCAAACAGTATACTGCACATAAGAATTTAAAAAATAGTCATAAATCATTTAACCACAGGAACATTGGACAATCCTATTGCTGCCACCTATTAGTAATATGGAAATCACATCAGACAGATAGATCATGTTTCAGTGAATGATATTATTTACAGATATGTTTTCATGTATATCCCTTTGTGCACTATAACATGGAGAGTACTGATGGTATTCCAATCATTTCAGATGAAATAAATTGCAATCCAAACTGCATATAATTAAATACTGGCATAATTATGTACAAACACTTTACATAATTTATCTTAACACATGCTACACACTGCAAATGGCACTTTTTAGAGCTAACAAATTCCACATTCTGGAGATGGTAATCTTAAAGGCTGACCCAGGTCAGAGTAATATCAGCACCTTTTGTCGGTGATGAAAAAAGACACGCTTAGCACTCTAAAGTCTAGTTCGTGACAGCGGCTTGTCTTACCCATCTATTACGTCAACCTATTATGTAATGTATACACTCTATATATGCTCTGGGTGTCAGATTTCATTTCTTCATTTTTGACAATAAATTTACTGTCATTAGATATACTCTGCACTTTAATAGAGGCTAAAAGATTCCAACACATAACAGGCTGGAGAGGCCATTCATTTGCTTAACAGG
This sequence comes from Harmothoe impar, assembly GCA_947462335.1. Taxonomy (NCBI): domain Eukaryota; kingdom Metazoa; phylum Annelida; class Polychaeta; order Phyllodocida; family Polynoidae; genus Harmothoe; species Harmothoe impar. Next base: position 57,376,822 of record OX381719.1, on the reverse strand, counting down.
TAAACATTTGTGTCCTTAATCTTTTTGATATTTAACTGTTGACATGTGACAAGGCAAAAGCCAGAATATCCACAACAAAATACAGCTGCGATGCGTAAACATGATGGCAGTCCATGCTCTTTTGATCTTGAAGGATTATGATTAGCAACAAAAACCATTTTACTAAAAATAATTTAGAAAATTGGGTAATTTACAGATAATTATCCATATGGCTGTATTCAGTCATCAGATGATTTTTCTTGCACGTCTTTCTTTTCCTCGTCAGTTTTCTGAGGTGGATCCTCATCCTCTGGTTCTGTCTCCTTCTTCTCATTATCGCGAACCGGTTCGTCAACTTGGTCCTCGTCATCACCCTCCTCAGCTTTAAAATCATCAGTAATATTGTTAAAAACATATTATGGGTTTATATTAGACATTATGGAATAGAGATCAGCAATTTTTAGCCACACTCATAAAACAATTTGCCCATGCATTTTCAACTAAAAGAGCTATAAGAAAATTATTGACTCAGGGTCTGCCCTGAGTCTAGTGAGACGATTCTGGACACCTCTTTTCCTTGAAAAAATGAAATTGCTCCCATTTGGTCAATATTTCACTCTTTGCATCTTGCATGGTGTCATTAGATCACTTTCCACAATATCTATCTAATGGTGTATTTGTTTTTTTACAAATTCCAACTGTAACCCCCTAAAAAACGAAAAATAATATTAGGCAGTAATTGCTGGTAATTTGCTTCAGCATAGAGCTCTATGGGAGCGTGTAGATAACCGATAACCCCAAATTTGGATAGTTCGTGACAACCAATGCTATCTCTATGGGAGGGGTAGGTGAGACGCTTTTTTTCAGACATCTATCAAACACTTAAGTACTAGAGGTAATTTACAGGGGAGGTTACTTGATATTATTTGTGTAACAGATCAGTGTTGTGATAACCCTGATTCACTTTGCACTGACAATGCACGTATCGTTACAAAGACTATATGGAAATGTGAGTACCCCCCCCCCCCCCCCTCTGCTAGATATGTCGGCAGTGGTAATTGACTGGGGGGAGTTAATCATCTGTTACACACGCCGCCCCGCGGCCGGCCGACACGGCGAAACAGAACCGAAGATGGTGTCGCTGCTGACGCTCCGATCGACTCGCTTTTCGGCCGAGACGTAAAACGGCGGTTACACGCCACCAGGCGCTGATACCGACAGCCACCTGCTTGCCTAGACGCACTTGCTCGCCCACACACACCGGCTCGCCCACACCCACCGTCTCACCCACACCCACCAGCTCGCCCACACACACCTGCTCAGCTGAAATATGATCACATACTAGTGTGACACATGATTTGAGGGTAGTTTTGACCCAGGAATACATTCCTGCTCTCAGAATTGACAAATAATTCATTGTTCCTGAAATAATATTTACAGATTCAGTTGTTTAGTCCATCATTTCAATCACTTTATCACCCTGACCCTGAGTCATCTGTGATGTTAATCACACGTTCAATCTTAATTTGTGTTAAACTTTACCATCAAGATTGTGAGTTCATCAATACTATAGCACTTTTGTACTCATGGATCTACATTACATTTCTCCGTAGAAAATTAAAGAAATTTGATCCAGGAGAGCAGGAATTCCTGAAAATTTAAGAAACCTACCAATTATGACCTATCAAAGGTAAAATGAAACTTGAATTTTGAAAAGCAAACAAATTATAGCTTTGAAAACAAAACTAAAAATGCATAGAGCAAATAAGAATTTTGAGTGTGGCATCCGAAACCTGAAATCAAGAACTTAGGTATAGTGCATCTTGACTTATGAAAGTTAAACGGAACAGTGGAATAATTAGGGGTAAGTATGTAAGATTAATGGTTAGTAATGGTAGTGTTACTTAGTCAAAGGTTAGTAATTGTAGCTTAAGGGTATGGTAGTTTTACTTGATTAAGGGTAAAAGTGAAAGTAGATTATGGGTTAAGTGATAGTAGTTTTACTTCAGGGAAAAGCTATGTACAGTTTAGATTTATTTACAAATATAATAGTAGTTTGGTGACATAAAAACTAAAATAAGTGGACCTAGACAGAATGTAGCATTGCAGACCTGGAGAATATTTGCTATTTTTGTCGGTTTTCTTGGAACGACTCTCGCTATCTACGCTTGTCTTACTTCCTTTCTTCCCCTTCTTACTCTTTTCGGATCCAGTTTCACTTTTGAGTGATTGACCATCACTCTTTTTTGATCCGGTCTCACTTTTTTTCGAGGGAGTGTCCCCTTTTTTCGATGCAGTGTCACTTTTCTTAGATTTTGCTTCACTCTTTTGGGATTGTGATTCACTTTTTCTGGAAGGAGTGTCACTCTTTTTTGATTTAGTGTCGCTTTTCTTTGATGGAGCTTCACTTTTCTTTGATGCCGTCTCACTTTTCTGGGATTTACTTTCACTAGCTGCGGAGCGGGTTTCGCTCTTCTGCGAGACACTGTCAGGTTTTTGTGTACGGGCTTTTGCCGAATTAGTTTCTCCATCCATCGAACGAGCTTCCTCTGGTATAGCATGAAGGCACAGGGAACAAGACCAGAAAATCTTAGCATTATATGAGAGAGATTAAATCTACACCTAAATCCAGCAGTTATCCAGGGCGGAATTGATCAACTCTATTCTAATCTGAAATACAAATAGGTTGAGCGATGTTCTACTTCAGGGAACTAAATACAGGTATGAATTGTACTAAATTTTTTAATTTTGTTATTGGATGAATGGGATTGCAGTTAGTATAAATCAATATCAGATCCCAGAAGCTTATTTTAGACAAACTCTCTTTATATAAGCTAGATAATGATACTATACATAGATGAACATTTTGTAGGTTAGCTTATGCTGAAAAAAAAGCATGTTATTTTAAGACAACACCAAAAACCATATTTCTATGGATATCCATAGACTACCATAGTTTTTTTTGGTGTGATCTTATGCATAGATAGCAATATCAATTTACATTATAAGCCCCTAGAGTGTGCAATCTCATAAAAGCATGTTACAATCATATATAATGTATATAAAAATATGAATTCAGCATGCTTAAATCATCCCTTCTATGAGGAGGGATAAGTAGAAAGCAAGTAGATGAAGGAATGACAATGAATGGAGATACACAAATATACTAGCATGCAAGTAAAAGATGAAATACATGATCTACACAATCTGGATGATTCAGGAATGATTCTTATTCTGAGTACTGGATCTGCTGTGGTTTAGGAACAAGCAAATAATCCCCAGATCAGCTTTCAACGTCAAACTGGTCCTGTCTCTCTTAGGGAGTGCTCATTTTTTAAGAACAGGGGGGGGCGGTGAGATTTTTTCACCCCCCCCCCCTCTAGAGGGGTCGAAATTTTTTTACCCCCCCCCCCCGGCAGGCCGAAAATCGCGCGCATTCAAGCCCCTTTGTACATAGCATAGTAACGCGCGGGCTTTTCCCCTCAAAACAGGTTGAATTTTTTTGCCCCCCCCCCCAGAGGGGTCTGAATTTTTTACCCCCCCCCCCCCGGTCAAGGGGTCCAAATTTTTTACCCCCCCCCAAATCCACCACCCCCCCCTGTTGTTAAAAAATGAGCACTCCCTTAGCTGGGTCAGGGTGTTTATCATCATCAGGCCAGACCAAAATAAAAGAGGTGGTCAATGCATTTCGCACACCTTATTCTCGGAAATGGATTTTTTTTTCAACCAATAAAAAATATTTTTTGCCATGGGTTTCCTTATAACTTTTGTCAGAGACTTTTTTCACTTTTCCATGACAAAAATCCATTGACAAAAAAAAAATTAAGAATTATATTTTCGCTCACTTGCACCATTTTTTTCGAAAGTGAAATCTATTGACCAACTTCTTTTTTGGTGTGGCCTCAACAGCAAATAATCAGTCATCACTTGTCAAAGTTTTGGAAGGTATGGAGAGACACCAAGGTTTAATCCCTTCTTTATGCTTCAATAATGTCAATAACATCCACTGCTATTAAGTCAAATGTAAGTATTCTTAAAGAGCTCCACCACTCAATAAGTATCAGGTAGCTAGTCTAGACTAGGTCTGGGGGGAAGCAATCCAGGATGACTTTGGTGACAAACAATACTATCTTACTTTAAGGGGAAAGCTTAAGAGCTATGGAATGGTACATCGACAGACCGGGAGACTCATCCTAGACCTTAGGACTATTCTACTATGGTGTTCGCTAAAGGGTTTTTCATCAACATCGGCCATTCGAGCAACCTAAATAGAGTTGAATTAAAAGTAACGGTATAGATGATTCATCAATGGGAGGTTTGCCATGGCTGATCTTTTGTCACAGGCTGTGCGAGAAGACTTGGGAGACTTAGCGTAGACCTTATGACTATGGGTGCAGGGTACACAATGAAGTCGCATCCCAACCTGGGTTGGAGACTGCCTGGTCCGTCCCCTCTCGATCACTGTTAGGCGCGCTTCCTTTCCCAGTCTCAGATTTCTCGTCGACTGATTCAGATTTTTCATCGACTGATTCAGATTTTTCATCAACTGATTCAGATTTTTCATCGACTGACTCCGATTTAGCATAGGCCTCAGGCTCACTCTGGACATCTGGTTCAGATTCCTGATTTTCAGAATCTGGCTCAGATTTCTGATTTTCAGCATCTGATGCAGATTTCTGATTCTCAGCATCTGGTTCAGACTTCTGAATTTCAGTGTCAGTGTCAGATCTCTGAGTGTCAGTGCCGGTTTCGGATCGAGGAGATTTTTCACTGATACTTTGGGCGTCAGTCTCACTCTGGCGGTTTGTCTCTGACCCCGCCTCACCTTCATTTTCTGTGTTGCCGTAAAAAGAAGGAATAACACTCTAAATGTATCTAGCAAGCAAAACCTTTTCCTGCTTTTATAAAAAAGCAATTGCCTAAGGATAAAACACTTCCCTATGATGTTTTGCAAACCCAGAATGACCTTTTAGTAGAGGAACACACTTCTAGGTTTTAGAAGCAAGATCTGATTGTATTAATTAGCACATGACCTACATATATGTAAAGATGGAGTATATACAACATGTTAGCTTATAACTTTGTACAAAGAAATGTTAGCATGATTCATTTACAGCAACAAAACTATATTGTAACTAATTTGTGATGGTCAACATAAATACACAATTGGTTGTAAGACATGTAATAAGTCAATGTATTGAAAATAAAAACAAAGTGGACGGTTGGAACAGGCAATGCTATAGTATTAAAGAAACAATAGATTAGGAAGAATAAAGTGGGAAATGGTGCAGAAAATTTGTGAACTGCCATCATGGGTTCTCCGATTGTATAATGATATGAAATGTCGGTAGGAAGCATTTCACAGCTTCTCTCAGATCATCATTTGGGATTTCCTGGTTTCATCCGTGAAAAATCATACTCGCTGTGCTTGATTAGCGTGGTGATTGCATGCTTCATTTAGTTTTTCAGGAGAAGTAAGTGGGTATTCGCCTGTCAATTGTTGTCATAGAAAGGTGAACAGTGTTTTGGAGATCCAGACTGTACCCTAGGCACAAGTGAGAAATGATTTGATGCATCATGCATCCCCGGCGAGTTACTGACCGGGGATGCATCGGTGCATCATGACATCTGACATCTTTTAGCGACATGCGTCCTTAAAGGGTTAAATGCTAACATAAGGTGTATGTCTGTACCATCTTAATTTTAGTGTGATTCATCAGTACATAGGTATAGGGAAATTTATTTTGACGAAGTAGTGCATGGGTTTGTTGACTAAGGTATAGGCTCATAATCAATTATCTTATCCGTAGGTGTAAACCATCCTCTCTTCAGTTAATCTTATAATGAGCTCTTATCATCAGTGCACATGATCTAGTATATTCACCCGTTTGTGTGACACCAAGCGTTGCATTAGGGCTTAGTGAAGTTGCAGCAACTGTAGTTGCATCAGGTGTGCTAGCCCGATCTGCGACTGGTGGGGAAGATTCTGCCACTGCTTCTACTGCTTCTTCATTAGCTTTGTTATCCTCAGGCTCATGAGGACTAGAAACAGTGATCGCTGCTGGCATTTCTGCTTGAGTCTTCTTGGGATTTTCTTCTTTCTGGTTTTGGTCTTTTTCTAGATCCTGAGACAATTTTCTTATTTCCCCACCTTCAGGTGGATCATTTGTTACAGCTTCTATTTCTATTTGAGTATTTTCTGAAATTTCTTGTGATTTCTCAAGGTTCTGGTCTTTTTCTAGATCCTCAGACAGTTTGCTACTTTCCCCACCTTTTGGTATATCATCAGCTACAGCTTCTATTTTCACTTGAGATTTTTGTGAAATTTCTTGTGATTTCTCAAGGTTTTGATCCTCAGACAATTTTTTAATTTCCTCATCTTTTGATGCATCAGCAGGGTGCTCTGATATAACAGGTGAGTTTTCACCATGTTGCTCTGTTTGCTCATTGTCAGGGTCTACAACTGCCTCAACTGCTCTTTCTTCAATTATCCCTGATTTTTCTTCTTCGATTACACTTTCAGAGAGATCTGTATGAGATTCAGGTTTTTCCATCTCTGTCTCAGCAGCCACATTTACCAACGGAAGCTCTGTATCTGCCTCAATCTCAGTAGGCTTACTCTCTTGCTCAGAATCATCAAATTTATTTTCCGATATTACTGTTTCAAGCATTTCTTCTGATTTTTCCTCTTCTGCTACTTCTGGCAATTCTGTCTGAAATCCAGATTTAGCCATCTCTATGTTGGAGGGAGCATTCACCAATTTAATTGCATTATCGGCTTCTACATCTACAGATGTACTTTCTTCTCTAGGACTATCAACTTTATCAGAGACTGCATTATTTGTTTTCTTGTTGTTTTCTGCCTCTTCCTCTTCTGGCATATCTTTTGGCAATTCTGTTTGGGATTCTGACTTTTTATCCTGTTCTGTTTCAGTAGGCACTCCTGCAACACCAAGGGTTGCAACAGTGACAAGAGCAGCTGTAGCAACTGCTGTAGCATCAGGGGTACTAGTGATATCTGGCTGCAACTCTGCTGCTGCCTCTTGGTCTGTTTCTACTGCTTTATCATCCTCTTTCTGCTGTGCAGGAGTAGTTTCTAGATCTTTACCTTGCTCTTTCTGCTGAGCAACAGGAACATTCTGCTGTGTAGGAATATCTGCAGTTTCTAGTTCTTTTTCATCCTCTTTCTGCTGAGCAACAGGTACATTCTGCTGTGTAGTAACATCTGTAGTATTCTCTTCCATGGTAGCACCATGCAGATTTGTGTCAAGAATGTCCACATTCTGCTTTGCAGGGGCATCTCCAGTACTCTCTTCTATGGTAGCATCATGTACATCTGTGTCAGAATTGTCCTTGTGTGCTTTCCCAATAAGAGCTGCATGTGTTTCAGCAGGTGCCTCCTCCTTAGTAACCTTACCTTCCTGTTCCACAATCATATCTAAACCATTTTCAATTCTGTCTGGATTAGTATGGTGTATTTCCGTATCAGAAGCAGCATATGCCTCAGTTTGGTTCGACACGGGAATTTTCTCCGAGAGACTTGGACTGATACTTCTTAAATCCAGAGGGGGTAAAACATCTGTGTTTTTCCTGTAGACACTGTTAATTTGGACATTCTTTTTGTCTTTCGAACCAATCCTAGAACTGCTAGGGCTAGAATCATCAGGGTTTTTGTCGTTCTTGGCTGCCTGTGCTTTTACTGTGCGAGCATATAGCTTCATTAGATCACTTTTCCTCCTCATCCGGACCATCTTCTTTTGTGGTCCTGGGGGAGATACTGTGATGGCAAATAGGAGTGTTTGTGATTGAATTAAAATGGGTAATTGAGTGAGTTAGTAAAGCAAGAATGATAAAACAATATAGGTATGCTAGGATGTATGAGAAAATAAACAGGACAAAGCAGGGTATATTGAATTCATAGGTTTGTATTGAATAATATCTATTCTTCAAGAAAAAGGACCTCTATGATCAGATTCACACTTTATGAAATTGGAAATTGAAAGGATAATTTACAGCTTCTAGCCCTGCCATAAGATAACCTGTGGTTGAGACATGCCAAACACATGGTTGCTATTTCTGAATATGTCTGAGTATGCTACTATTTATACTTAATGAATTATAATTATTTCAGTTATCAAAGATGTGCAGGGGTAGACACTAACTTTTTCAGCCATGGGCCACCCGGGCCTGTAGCCTCAGAAATGCACGGGCCCGGACCTTAAACTGTGGGCCCAGAATATATATTTTACTTTTCTTAAAGAGAAAACAATATATATCTCTGATCAAGATATATTCAGACTGTACTAGAATGGCTGGCTGGATCGATATATAACATGACTTTATTGATAAAGACATATTCTCCTCAAAGTTTCCCCTTGCATTCCTGTGGGCCACCCGGGCCCATAGGAAGGTAACTCTTCAGAAAACTGCGGGCCCGGACCCAAAACTACGGGCCATTGGCTCCCGGGCCAGCGTTGGTGTACCCCTGGATGTGGTAAGATTTGGGACACATCATTCTCCTTGCAGTAAGGTATTGCATTTTTGATAACTCAAATAATTGATAATTTGAGATCAAGCAGAAAATAATTTTCAACTGCCATATATATAAAAGAAAGTTCACGCAGATGTAAGTTAATGGTAAGGCCGTTTTATTTTTATAACTTGGATTACGGATCCGCCGCCGAGATTTTTGGCATTTTGCAAAAAAAAAAAGTTTTATCTTTTACCTTTCCCCTCCGAGATTTTTTGAGAATTTTACCCAAAAAAAAGAAAAAAAAGTACATGTTGATCAGAAAAAGGTAGAATGAGGCCTTTCAGATTGGGGATAATCCTTAATATATCATCATTAGATTGCCCAGAAATGAGATTTTCCATGCCTTTTTTTAATTTTTTTTTTTTGCCTCTGTCCTTCGGGAAATTTTGTGATCTGGTGCCCCCGTAGAGCAGCTTTTTTTTTTTTTTTGCCTCTGCCCTTCCAAAAATTTGGAGCCAAAAGCCCGTAATCCAAGTTATCAAAAAAAGGTGGCCTAAGTCTGTTTTCAAGCGTGGCTTACACTACCTGAGTACAGAACTTCATCATCTGAGCTATCTGTGCAGACAGTATGGAATATTCTTAAATTAAGGCCACATAAGTTTTTTCTCCCTAAAATAGCCAGACCTAACTATAGATGGCTGGAAGTTGAATATGTTAGATCGAACTGAGAAACTGTCACACTACAGCATATGAAATGAACAGTTTGGATCAGGTGGGAGATGGTGATGAATGATATTATGTCTTTGCCCACTATCATGATTCAATGTATTTACTAGACCTTAGACTTTGTACTTTAGTAATTATAAATCAGAAATACTGATCATAAATAAGGTGTTTCTTTAGTTTTAAAAAACATTCAAGGCTCCTGTAAGAAATTACATTTCTATATCTAGCTCATCATGCGTTAGTATGTCTATGGATAGGCCCTTTCAGGAATCTACTATATGTTATTAAACGAGAGTACAGTTAAGACCAGGGAGAAATAGAAAGATATGAATACACTAGCTATATGTTCAAACTGTATTTGGACTGAAAGGAAACAGTTGACAGAGGGGGAGAATATATTGTTAGGATACGTATGTATGGAATGAATAATATTTTATAAGGGGAGCAACTAGCTACCGGGATAAAAATACCTTTCTCAAAATCGTCATCATATAATTCTTCCTCTTCGTCTTCACCTACAGAACATTAGACCCGGATATAATATTGTTAACCGCAACCTTAGAAAATGAGTTTCACACAACAATATAGGCACACCACCAATGAACCTTGTACAGTATACCTATATACATATTAATGGGAGGTAAATCTTGGTGAAAGCATTGATAGGTGGGAATTTGTGTTATTTACACATAATTGATTTAAATGTACGAGTGAGAAGTGAGATATGTACGACAACTTATGCACGAGTGGACTTGCAACTCTATACGCTTTACCGTGCAGTGATGGTCATGATACAATTTACAAATTGTTGCCGTCTTACAAGACCATGACAAATATTAACAAAATGTTTTGTGTCGTTGGAACTGTACAAAATGTGTGTCTTTTGGGGTAGCTTATTAATAAAAGTTGTGAACAAATTTACGATTTTTTTTCTTGGCCTTCTCCTTCTCTTGGGGTTCCAATCTTTTTGGCTTATTTTCTGAAAATTGACCAGCCTTCTTTTCTCAGCAATGTTGAAATACAATTTTGCCCACCGTGGCATGAAAAGGGTCAAAATGATACCAGTGAGTTTATTTTCTACCAGTATGACTAAACTATGTGATTTTGATACTTTGTAACCACCTAACATTCAAACTCAAATTTCTGAAGGCATTGTTTTCTATTACACTTAACTGACTAATAAATAGTTATGCCTACCCTTAGTAATTGGTGTTCAGACTACCATTTCGTCAAGTGTTCTATTATCTAGTATGTATTACTGTGCTTCTCTATTTTCACTGTAATAAAACCATGTGGGGTAGATTCACTATAAGTCGGACATATACCCTGAGACGGACACTGAAAGTTGAGGTTGTTCATATCCCCTACAACTTCTAGTCTGCTTATTCTCCTGGAAAAGAATAACACTTAAGCTTTAATATATTTAGTTTAAGGGGCTTGAATAAACACAAAATCAAGTGTCCGTATCAAGGTATGTGTGCGACTCTGGGTGAAACTACCCTCTGCCGTTGAAAAATGAATAATAGCTGTGTACATACCCTTTTCTGAGTTCTTGTCAGACTTGGCCGATTGGCTCTCTCTGTCTTGACTGCTGGAGCTCTTAATGGATTTCACAATTTTACGGTTTGCGTCTTCTATTGCATGTTTGATCGCCTTCTCTGCCATTTTGTCATTTTGAACTTTCGCCATATCTAGAGATCTTTCGAAGTAGTCTAATGCAGCTTGGTAATCTCCCAATTTCACTGGAAAACACAATGAATAGAATTTTATTATTTTGCATCTAACTGGAAACTTAATTGATAAACTGTCCATCAGGGCTCCCACAATGATTTCAGAAATGAAATCGCATGACATTTCCATGACATTCCATGACGAAAATCTCAATTTTCCATGACCATATTTGACAGTGTTGTGGGGGTAAGGGGTTTGGCCCCTCACAGAATTTCTAAAATCTAATTAGTTAACTGTCTACCGTAAAACCTCGCGTATAAGCCTAACTCGCGTATAAGCCGCACCCCGAGTTTGGTGCGATCCTATAAGCCGCAGAGGCCATCTGAGAATTGTTAATTTGGTACTGTAGTATACTTATAAAAACTCTCGTATAAGCCACACCCTATGTAGGCATGTTTGGTATCAAAAGGAAGCTGAGTCTGATTTGCGTACAAGCCGCAGCTTATATGCGAGGTTTTACGGTATACATTATATGTCCATGGTTATGCTGAACTTTACTGCGTAATAGCTTTCAGTTGTAAAAAATTGAGATATTTTGGTTATTTCTAGTTTAAAATTTGCCCCAAAACAGGGGGTGTGCGCTTATTACGTTGAATACGGTATACCATTATCTCAAAGTGAGTTGAGGTTTTACAGTAGGTTTGAGACCTTTCATACAATTGTACAAAAAGAATAAGTAAAAGTACTCACTTTGTGCTTGTGCAACAAGTACAGAGGCGTTTAGTTGCCACACATCGTCTCCCGCCTCCTCTGCCTCTCCTAATGACTTCTCACCATTGTCGCGTGCGGTCTGGAACTTGCCCTGTTCTAAGTAGCATCGTCCTATTTCATGATATAGCCATGTTCGTTCCAGCGCTGACTTACTCATAGGCAGTTTCTCCTCCCAACTGGAAATTTAAAGAAATGTTTAAATTATCTAAATTTCTTTTGCCATTTTAATACAATTTAACATATGTTGCATGTATATAAAAAGAAATAAAGGCAAAGGCCCATGCAGTCTTTGCCAAAACGTGCCGGACAGTGGCAATGTCCGGCTAAAAATGCCTCTGGTCCAGCACAATGGCTGGTGCTGCCGGACCAGATGTCCTGCACATTCTGGGCTCTTCAGAACTGCAAGAACTTTTCAAATGTTCCGACTAGAACCCAAATTACAAGTGTTGGACTGCACACTGATATTATAGGCAAATAAGAGCTATTTTTTGTTATTATTTTCTGTTAAGCAATATTATTCATCCAAATTGTTATACAAAGCTTAGATTTTGTTTATCCAGTCCTGCGGAAATCTATCCGGTCCTGCAAAGTTTGCATGCAGCAGGACCGAATGTCCTTCATGGTGAAAATGTTTTCGCAAAGACTGCCCATGGCGAGGGTAATTTGGGACCGTTCCCCCTAGTTAGGGCTGGTGTCATATCCCACTCGTGGGATACGGCATTTTGGTGGCTACTCATGGGATACGGCACCGGCCCCACCTCAGGAGGAATGACCCAAAATTACCCTCTTGCCATGACCTTTGTCTATTTATACTAATAAACCATTACAGCTCATTACAATTCACTACAATCTCTACAAACTGGGAAAAAAATCATACTCTTTTAAGAATGAAATCTGCATGAATTTCTAGACCAGAACATCATACTTACAATTCTAGGGCTTTGTCAAACTTCCCCATCCGGGCATACACTCGTCCTAGATTGTCCAACGCTCGCGATTTACATTCCTCAATATCCCTAAAACAGATATACATTTAGGAATTAAAATTTGATAAAATAGTTTATCACACAAAACTTTAAATTTGTGTTATAAATCTAATAAACAACTCTCAATCAATGAGCACTATTTATGAAAATATCTAGCCTATTGTTAAGGGATATACATTTGTATCATTCTCCTTACTAACAATTTGCTAGATCATTAATATATACATATGGCCACATGTTTTCCCTTTGTACTAATTACTAAACTAGAATGCTATGTTCATGAGAGCATACTTTTACAAACCTAAAATAAAAAAATAGATCAAGAGATTACATCCTAAAGGCTGTAGCAAGCACACCCTATATTGTTGTATTCACAATGCTTTATAGAAATATCAACTTACTGTTGAGTGGCGATTTCCCGGTCAACATTGTGGTGTTCAAGTGCTTTTGCGTATTCGCCCATTTCGAGGTATGCATTTCCCATAGCACTGTGTATGTTGGCCACAAACTCCGGTCTATTCGGCAGGTCTTTCTCAGTCCACCGGTCTATTGTCTTCATGGCCTTTTTAGCTAGTTTCAAACTGTCTTCAAATTTACTCTGTGCTTGAGCTAGAAAAAAAAACACATCAAGGATTAATATTGCAGTTAATTACAAGACATCTAAATGTGCTAAAGCATAAGATAGAATTGTATGAATCTTTCACTGGATGGATTGTCCCCGCTAAATTCAACCGGGAAGATCTTAATGTAACTTGTTGTATGTTATGAACGGTTAAATGGGGAAAAGAAATTAAAAAAAATTCAGCTATATTCTTTAAAGGAGAGTATTGGATTATGTGTATCAGTGTTTTCTGCGGAAAAACAGATCACACAACACTGAGGAAAACGTTTAAAAATTGATATTATTATAAAAATTCTACTATCATAACTATTTCCACCTATGCATATTTATATAACGTATCAATTTAATAAAAGAATTATAAAGTATTTTATTTCACTGCATGATTTTCTAAAATACAGTACAAGTATTCAAGCGATGAGAATATTATCATAATATCCATTAACATACAGGTTTACAGGAGACCATCGTATCCGGCTATCATTGGTGTTGATACATTTATAATGATTCAAGAGGGTACAATAAGTATAAACAAACAAATGACATAAATGACTACACTGAATAATCTTACCTTCATCAATTTCTTCCAATGCCTTGAGAACGTAGGCAGTTGGATCACCCCCAGCGGTACCTGCACGGCTACGTGAATTACGCATGTCTCCGTCTCGTTTCCTCGAGTACATCGGTTTCTGTTGTTGCCAGAAGTCTGTACGCGTATCCAAATACTCCAACCCCTGGATGGCGAGATCCCGGATAGTCATGTTGGTCTCCGAGTTGTTAGAAGCTCCCTCTAAAATAAGACATTAAATGGTGTAATATGTTGTAAGAAGCTCCCTCTAAAAGAAGAAATTACATGGTGTAATATTATCAGGTGAATGTTAATATAATTCAACTTTTGAGCTTTGGGAAGACATTTTGGTAATATGATTAATATACTACTAGCATTGTGTGGATTGCTGCAGTGCGATGATCCATACTCATACTATTTGGAATAGAGCTTAAATTATATTATTCATTCCCCCAGTTAGAAATGTAATGGAGAAAGCCTTAAGTCTCCCAGGATTAGGCGAGGCCAACAAAAGCAGAGATAACTGATTGAACTGCAGAGGTCTATACACAAACCTTGATACTCTCAGAGGGGAGCCACATTTTGTAGCTATGTGGTCAGGTCTATCACCTTCAGGGTTGCCTGCCCATCATAAATGACCAAAACAGACACTGGAAAATATTGCTAATGGAAGTCCAGGTTCTCCTTAATGGGCTTATAAAAAGGTTGTGAATATGGTGTTAGCTTATAGCATCTAATGTTAATGAGATACAGCTCTTATGGGACATTAGAACCACCCAATGTGTGGGCTCGGCTTCAGATGGGAGAAAGCCTTACCTGTCTCCTCCAGGAGCTGCTCCAGGTAATCCCGGTCTGCGTACAGTTCTCCAAGTAACTGTTTGATCGTTTTTTTGTCCTTGTGACTGCGCGGTCGGCGCACGGGCCGCTCCTCTTTCTTCACCACCGCTTGCTTATATCCACGCCTCTCCTCCTTCTTGGGTGCTTTCTGAATGTCATAAAACATGGACTTAATATTGAGCATAAACATTTCATTTCATCATTTTTATATTATGTACTTTTAATGAGTTTTCCATTTTGAGCATATTTGCAAACCTTATTCATTCAAGTTAGATATATGCTATGTTTATCATGTATTCCTAGTGAGAAGTGGATTATACACTGTTTATCATGTAAGTACTTAAGACATGAACATTCTTTGATGGAGTTAAAATCAAGGCAAACTTGAATTGATATTACAGCCCATTCATTGGAAACTTTATACAACAGAATATGGTGTGTTCTAGAAAGTACAATGTTGGATAAAAGTTGAAAAGTTATACATATCATCTGTACAGTTCAAGTCCGTTGAAATATTGATAACATATGAGACAAATTATTGACAGGTGAAATATACAACATAATACAACCCAATAAGGGCACGCAATTACATATATATACAGTAACATTAATTTTCTGCAGGCCAATGTGATTTAGAACATTTTCCTGAACACTTTAAGACAAAACCAAGTATGAGTTTTACATTTCAGACATTTGAATGTGTCACTGGAAAGAAATTAATTGATTAGCAAGCGCAGAGTCGTGATGTATGTCGCGCAATACTTTGATACACACAATAGTTGAACACCAAGAGTAGCATTCAACTTGGGAAATAGCCATAGTCAATGCTGCAGAGACAATATGTATGTTCCACTCAGCATACCTCTGCATCTGCTACAATACAAGTCAAAATGCAGGTGGACACTTCGGCAAATTCTCCGGACGATAAACAAGCATATTGAAAAATGAAGCAATAGACGTTCATTCATAGCATCAACAGAAGATGACTTTACAGCAATTTTTTCATTTATGATTGCTTATTCTTTGATTCTGACATAATTGAACTGAGGGAATTTTTTCAATGCAGTCTTCGACGTGATAAGCGCTCTGCCCTAATAAGTGCTCCTCCCCTTTCTTAGATTTTTTCCTAGGTTATTTTCATGTGTTCCTCAGATTTTGTTACTGTTTTCACACCTTTATGTGACATGGAGCACTCAATACCTGTGTACCGTAAAACCTCGCGTAGAAGCCGCGGCTAGTACGCGAATCAGATCGCCAGTGCGGCTTATAGAATCAGCCCAAAGTCGGGGTGCGGCTTATACGCGAGTTTTTCTAAATTTGTATTTCAAAACCGACCCCATAAAGATGAGCTTAGCCTAAGGATTATCCCCGGTCTCAGGAGCTGCAGCTATAGTATAGGGAGCGGGGGGGGAGGTGACAAAGCTGAGTGAGTGGGCAGTGTCAGTGCCTCCTATTCGCACCTCCGGGGGGGGAGGGGGAGGCATCATGGGCATTTTGTCAGCTTTCTTACGGACCAAGGTCCAGGATGTAATGGTATATATGCTTTGTCTCTCAATATGGCGTGTGAGTGGTTTCTCACCCTCTGGTCAACCC
This sequence comes from Harmothoe impar, assembly GCA_947462335.1. Classification (NCBI taxonomy): domain Eukaryota; kingdom Metazoa; phylum Annelida; class Polychaeta; order Phyllodocida; family Polynoidae; genus Harmothoe; species Harmothoe impar. The sequence goes on along the minus strand of OX381719.1, from coordinate 57,360,599 downwards.
CCAACCCCCCCCCCCCCGTTACGTTATATCATATGTACATACAACTTAAAAGGTGAGTCAGTGAGTGGTGTAGGCCTGGTGGGTGGGAGAGGGGGCGGGGGTAAGTTGGGGGTGCGGCTAGTACGCGAGTTTTTCTAGGGAACATTCAAAAGGCTTCTGCGGCTTATAGGATCGGCCCAAAGTCGGGGGGCGGCTTATACGCGAGTTAGGCTTATACGCGAGGTTTTACGGTAGGTGTTAAGCCCAAGCCAAGTGTGAAGGCATAGAAGCCTTGTAGAAGCCTTGTAAAAGCCACTGAGGTGGGCCAGCAGTTTTTATAAGAAAGCCATGGAGGGCGCTTGTAAAATGGACATTTGAGGCTGGTTTTACCACTTAAAACTTTTAACGGTGCTTATCGCGTCGAATACGGTAATGCCTCTTAGATGACAGATTAAGAATACTAGTCTTGTGAAATCATCTTCTGTTGAAAAACATCTCAGGGTTCACTGTGAGAATTAGTCCAAACTAACATGCCCACTTTGACAGTACATACAGTTCCCACTGGAATTTAAAAAAAAGATCAAGTTCAGGAATTTACGGATGACAATTAATTCACCCAACAAATTATAAATATAATTTCAATATTTTAAACCATGTCTTGTTTTTTTTATTATGAAATACCTACTGTGGTCACACTTTATTCCACGCTGTACATATTTCCGCTGATTTTAATAACCGTGAAACTATGTACAGAGCGAACATTTATCCAATAAAGCTATAACTACCATGTCTCAAAATCCGCAACCTTAAATCCCTGCAAAATTGTACTTTGTAGCAAATCCACAAAAATTTATACCGGCAAAAATATCTACGTTTACATTATGTTTAAAGGTTTGTTTTCTGTCAAAGTGGGAATGCTCTGTGATGTTTTCAGGACCAGTGCAGCCACTCAACAGGTGGGTATATGGTGGGCTGGTTCTCACTTCTTCTTCTGGTAATGGTTCCGGAGGAGGGGGAGGAGGAAGCGGGGTGACAGGAGGGAATGTCTGAAATACAAGCCACAGCCGAGCTGTATGATAACCGAGAACTTATAATAAATAACCGAGTCAAAAGTTCTAAAGAAAAACATCACCCTAGAAAGGTATGAATTTTAAATTAAAAAAATAAATAAACACCCTATATTTCTAATAGATAGAGTTATATGAGGATTCCTTCATGAAATGCAAATAACGTAAACAAAATTAACAAAAAATCCTCCCTGGTTGTTACGCGCTGTTAGGCCATTATTTCGCTAAATACAGGCAGACATTCTCAAAATGCTATTCCTAATAGTCAAAAGATTGTTGAGCACAATTCAAAAGTGAGGAATATTTCCAACTACAGCTAAATAAAGATACTAGCATATATGCAACTTATACAAGTCTTACATCTGAAACAAGAAAGTATAGGTTTTATGTACTTTTTCTGTTTGTTAAAGATTTAAATATGGCATGCCCTGGGGTTTAAAAAAAGAGTGTGTATACGCTATGTTTGTTAAAAAAATATTAGCTTAAATTTCGGTACGTGAATAATATATCTAAAATACATTTACTTTAGTTTTACTTCAGACAAAACTTTGTCAAGCTATTATGCTATTTAGATCTAGACAAATTTAACCGTCGTCACTTAACCGAGTATGCCAATTTAAATATTGTCTCAGACTGTGCACGAGGAATCGGACTACTTACGCATAATTCTTCCAAACTATCAAAGTATTTGTAATACATGTTAAGAATGATGTAAAAGTGACAAATAAACTATCACAATCAATCATAGGGCTCTGTAACATTGTATAGGACATGTTTGTTCACAGGGTGCCATTGATTACTTGTGTCTAGAATCAATAAAAGTTTATAATAGATAATAGAGTATTAAAAAGCGCGCTGTACATTTTATTGTTGGGTTTAGATTTTTGATATGTTTAAAAATTGTGTAAGGTAATGAAGTGTTAGAACAAATGTCCTGTGCTTCAAGCATCTCTTGTGAAATAGTTGTGTTTACAATGTAGCAGTCTGTGAGATTATGTTGTTATGCAGGTTATATTGGATATAATGTGGTTAAAAGTGGGCCAATAAAATCATGCTGTATGAACAGATTTAATTTTTCTGAAATATATTATTTAGGCCTAAGCTTAGAATAGATTAGCAATTTATGTATAACATATCTATATACTAAAATAGTATGTTTCTAATGTTGAGAATTTACCAGCTCACTAACAGTATTTTGATGTTGGAATAGATGTCCAAAACACCATAAATAAAATCTTCCTGTTCTCCTAATGAACTGTCATTAATAAACAAAGTTTCTTTAGCAGGCAAAATGTATAGGAGTACAGATGCAAGCAATATTGCTTGTGGCTTTACAATGTTATCGTATAATGTTTACCCACAAAAAAATACCTTCATCTTGAAAAAAAAGCATTCTCAGGCCACACCAAAAAAAAAAGTTGGTCAATGGATTTCACATGTGAAAAAATCGTGCGAGCGAGCGAATTTTTTTTTTTTTTTTTCTTAAAAATTTTTTTGGTCAATGGATCTGTCCATCAAAAACATGGTGCGAGCGAACTTTTTTTTTTTTTTCTTTAACAGCGAAGCCTCAACATGTTTTTGGCTTTGATTAAATGACCTTTCTTTATTTTTGAAAAAAGAAATTTAAAAAAAAAAAAAAAAAAAAAATCCAATTCTTCAGAAAATGATGCGGGCGCGATCCATTGACACTTTTTTTTTTTTCAAAAAAAAAAAAATTGTCATTTCCGAAAATATGGTGCGCGAAATCCATTGACCAACTTTTTTTTTTGGTGTGGCCTCAACAAGTAATTGGAATATGGTTGAAGCTAAAGTGTACACAAATTGTGTATTATACAAATAAACCGGACATGTGAGTCAACATTATATTTGGTGAATACCGTCAACATTTAAATCATCTTTGACGTCTTCTGCTTCCTCGTTATAAACAAGTGATACCATATGGTTATACACTACCCACCTCATTATATGGAGTTGCAGGGGATTTGTCAGGCTGAGGTTTAGGCTTAGGCTTATTCTAATTAAGCAAAGAAAATAATATAAGCAATTGAACTAAATTCAAATATGACAAAAAGGTTCAGCAGAGAAAATAATTGTAAGCAGTTGAACTATATTAAAATATGACAAATTGATATGATAAAAACTACAGAATAGAAGGATGAAGCTAGCCAGCAGCTGATAGGACGTAGATATTGTCCAATATTTTGATTAAAGATACCCAACTGAATGAAGGATAGGATAAAAGTGATGCGGGCAATAAAGGACACTACCAACATTATATGGCCATAGTATGATGAAGATATTAAGGACTAATGTCATTGTAGACATACTGCTTCCCTATAGCTACTTCAACAATTCATAATATACAATCAAAGTAATATATAAAGATGTGTGTCAGCAGTATTCCCAAATAACTCAGCTCTGAAAGGATTATATTAGAAACTGTCATTTACAAAACGAAATAAAGAGTGGACAACATTTACACCAAAGAAAAGAGAAAACACTGATGATTACAAAATTACCATACCACAAATTTCAGGTACAAAAATGTCATGCATCCCAAAACACTGGCTACTTAAACAAGACCCAGCACTCCTACTTCCTCTACAACTCTGTGTGAATCTTACATAGTGCAATGATTTAAAAAAAAAACTGATTATTATCTTCTTCATTTAGCTACCATTACAAGTTGGAGAGATGAATGATCAAAAAAAGCATCTCAGATGCACAGCCTAGCAAGAGGTTCCAAATGAGATTTATGCATTAATCTATTGAATGCAGGGAAAGAAGAGATATTCCAGATGGACTGCAGAGGGTCGTGTCTTATGAGTTTGTAACAATTGAAACGTCTTTGACCGGGTGTCGTCTTTGACCTGTGTCGTCTTTGACCGGTGTAGTCTTTGACCAGCAAGTTTTAAAATAGCTGAAATGGGAGCTATGTACACAGAAATGGGGGGAAAGGTTAATGGATATTTTAACACTATATACTTCAAACTTCCCGGCATTTCTGTGTACATAGCTCCCATTTCAGTCATTTTAAAACTTGCTGGTCAAAGACTACACTGGTCAAAGACGACACCGGTCAAAGACGACACCGGTCAAAGACGACACCCGGTCAAAGACGTTTCAATTGTTACAAACTCATGAGACACAGCCAGATGCTAAAGCTCAGACCAAGTTCAAGTAGTTGACTACTTATACATAGAATCTCAAGACCAGAATAGAAACTTCTGTAGACATGGAAATAGCTAATCATATGAGAGTGTAAAAGGTGTTTTAAATCTTGATTTCAAACCTTCATCACAATGTTGTATCATAGAAATATACAAGGTCATTTAACACTGACAACTTATTTGACTATGATGACTGCAAGCTACAACATCTACAGCAAAATAAATCTATCTCACAGAACCTCTATACGTTTGAATACTCAAAGTGAGAAAGCCGTTTTACGAAAAAGTGAATTGTGTCCTTATAGATTGGTTTTGACCACAGTATAAATCCACCATAATGAATAATTTTAATAGATCCTGCAGAATTAGCCATATTGACCAATACCAGAACCTACTCTGAAACAGTGTGTGTAGAAGGTTACACACACATAGGGTGGATGAATGTATAGGAAACCAAAGTGTAATACTGTAAAGATTGAGCGTGTGAGTGGCCTCACAGATGACTCAGGGTAAGCTGAATCTGTAGCTTATCCTGTACTTAGATTTAACACTCCCTTATAATCATTCATTGGTCCATTCTGGCATCAGAAATGAATTCCTTGTTAAAAAGTACCCTCAAATCATGTGTCATACATGTATGTTATTCCACTTCAGGCCAGGAGGTGGGTGTGGGTGAGCAGGTGGGTGTGGGAGAGCAGGTGGGTGTGGGTCTAGTGTGGGTGTGCAGGTGGGTGTGGGCGAGAGTTGCAGGCTGCGGGCATGTACCGCCTTCTGTCCCTATCAAAAAGTGTGTCGATCGGACAATATATAAACTACGAAGATATGGGTGGTACGGTTTTGCTTTGCACTCCTTTTATGCTGCTGCTGTGGGACCCTCGTGCTGTCTCCTTGAGGCCTCGCAGACTACGAGAAATGCTTGTGGCGCCACCATGTACGTGAGGGGGTGGTATGAGAACTAAAACAAATCCTTGTTCTTGGTATGTTTAGGGTATTGTAAGAAGTTCATTTAAGTAAATTAAATAATATGGAGGGCAGTTTAGCTTGGTTGAATGGCATTTTAATATGTGAGATGGTAGATTTATGTCAGAAAGATAGAAATAGGATACCTGTCTGGTCAGATGAGCATTTCTATCAGCTCCAATTTTTTTTAACCTTGAAGTCTATGCAGAGTTTATTTAGAGGGTAGTCATTTAACAGTACTTAAGAGTTTAAGAAAAAGAGAGAAAAAATAAGCAAAGATCGCAGTTGAATTGCGGATAGAAGAAAAGAGATCTTGATAAACCTTTTGAAGGAAACATTTGTCCCCTGATCTTGCCCTTTATTTTAGCTTTTTGTATTTTTTCTAACTGAAATACAAACTGAGTAATATTGATTTTAAAATGGTTAAAAAACGTCTTAAAGGAAATGCCAGGCATCGTATATGCCTCAGGGTATGAACCCTGAGTCAATAATCTCTAGCTCAATTTCAGACAATATAACAAACAGAATGCTAGTATAGTAAAGGCATCTGTTTACTGATGAATCTCTGAAGTATGAATGGTGAAAGCAGCATAGCTGTGTATGCTACATTGTGGAGTTCACCCACTATCATTGCTGGCTAAGGGAGTGATCATTTTGTAATAAGGGGAGGGGGAGGGAGGGGCTCGAAAATTAGCGCGCGTGCTGGCCTTTTGAAGCATAGTAATGGCCATGGGCTTTTTCACTGAAAACAAGTCAAATTTGTCCCTCCCCCCCCCCCCCCCCACTCAGGAAGGGTCAGGACTTGCCACCCCTACCCTGTTGACAAAAAATGATCACTCCCAACATGTTTACCCCTTTCCTGTCAATTGCTACCCTGCAGATAAATTGACTTCAACCATCCAGCCATGGCTACTCAGTCTCAACTTCAATGTGGCTCATTCACAACTGGTTTTATATAATGTTATGTGACAATGAACAAGCCATGCACATCATAGAACAACTGCAGGTGGTGTCAACAATAACAATTGTCATGGAGAAAACAGTTGGAAAAAATTACTCTGCTGAATCCTGGCAGCAAATGGAGATTTTTCTAACTGCTCTTATTTTTAACCCTTCAAGGACAGCATAATGTCTTAATGCATTATAGCATTGATCATCATGAATGCAGCCCTGGCGAGTAACTTGCCAGTGCTGCATTCTAGCATCATGCTGACCCTATGGGGTTGAGGCACTCCCAAAGGGTCGGCATGATGCACCAATGCAGCATGAGCGAGTTACTCGCTGGGGCTGCATTGGTGCAGACAAATGTAATCTTTTAGCGACATCTGTCCTTAAAGGGCTAATCAACATTCTTGTGATTGGTGAGTTTTATACTTGTGAGGCTCTAGTTTCATAACAGGCTCCAGTTGCCCTCTCTGTGACACATGCTCGGTGAGGCGCTAATCCACTTGTGAACCACATGGCATTCATCAATCAGGGATAACTCCCACCTCGGGTGCATCGTCGTCATCATCGTCATCCCTGTCCATCATGTTAGCCTTGGTGGCGGCTAGCGCCCTTACATTTTCCATCCATTTATCGTTGAGAGTATCGTCATCCTCCTTTTTAGGTGGGAACAGGGCTAGCATGATACGGTTGTCCCATTCCTATCATATGTTTTGGCCGCCACGCAATAAAAGGATGAGGTGTTAATAGGATTGAGGCGTTCAGTTCTGCATCACTATATGACACAAACCTGCAGTTCTAACCAACTTGTCGTCATAATTTAAAAAACATTTTTTTGAAAGATTAAACGACGACTAGCACGTCCAAAACTACCTGCCTTAGCGAGTCACTTGACCATCATAGCTGTGCCCTGATTGGTCAATTGGTACCCCTTGTTCCTGTGTGTTTAGTAAACTATCAGTTGGCAGGTACCAGTCTTTACTAGGGACGGTGCTAGCCGCCCTTTAATATTCATCAACTTGCGAGGGAGATGTTCATAATGATGATTATAAAATATAGGTTCAACACATATGAGATACAAACAGTATTATTCACTACCCTTTTACCTCCTTTAAATACTGTTCTCTACTCCAGACATAGAAGACCAGTGGCAGAAAGAAATAAGCACTCCTGAATATTTCTGCCCGTGGTTTCAAGATCTGCAGAATCACTGGAAATATTGCTGACAGCTCACATAAACCACTGTATAACTCTTCAATTGACAGTCAAGCTATAGACTAGTGCTGGAGTTATTCAATGAAAGGTTTTGTCAATGAAATCTTTCCCTATAATATTATACATGATTAAATCCTTGTCTCTCAGTCTGAACAGAACAGATACATAGGAAGAGTGCCTTTCTGAAATGTAATGCCAATAACAGGGGATACTAGCAGAGCGAAAGCAATTTAATGCCCCAAAAATGCTAGTTGTGATACTCACATAATGATTATATACATTGTATTTTGTTTATATCATTCGACCCAACAGAAACCGTTAACACAAGGGATTACAAATTTGAGCTTGTGGGGTTATAACATTAAAGTTATGGAATGACCAGATATTGTTATATACAGATACCACATTATATAGGATAAGAGGTATACAATATGCTTGTGTGTGTAGTTCAGTGTGGCGGTGGTGTATTAGATTTAATGCTCTATTCATGTGGTGCATCACATATGATTATGATCATCATAATCTACACAATTGCTGGTGAAATGTGATTTAGTCAAATATCTCAATATTAAGGCTACTCAACAAAAAGTGGTTTCTCATCACCAAGGACTGAAAAATATTTTTACACGGAGGCTAAAAATGTATAGGATAATGTTTTCTTGAATGAAAATCTTTTTCTTTTAGTTAAGAATTTATTGAAAGTGGGGAAAATGTAAGTTATTTCTCTCCTACGGCATTACCTGCAGTATTAGCTTTAATTTGAGACCAAATGTGCCAATTTTTTGATTTCATAAAAAAAAATTGCAAAAGAAAAGGGGAAAAAAGCTGCACATGGTGATGAGAAACCATTTTATTTTTTGAGTGGCCTAAGTGAATGATGTTGTACTTCATCCTCTGCTTCTTTCTGCTTTGCCTCCTTCCCGCTACTAGACCTCGCGGTGGGGGTCCTTGTATATGGGGTGAACAACGGGGCGATCTTGGCAAAGGGGAAGGACACCAATTTTATTATCTACTATTTTACTATTATGCAAACCAGCTAAATGTTATGTCCAAACAAGTTTACTACTGCAGTATTAATATATTTGTATTTTATCAGCTAAATTGTGTTATTTTTGTGTAATGTAACATTTATTTCAAGATTATTAGCTTTTGCATGTTGGATAAAAGATATATACAAAATACTAAATTTGTATTAGCCTTATCAGCACGAAGGCTTTTTGTGCCATTTTCTACACTCTGAATTATATTACCTTTATGTATCATATTCTGTAATTAATAAGTTATTATGAATGATATGCTTTTGTTATCTAGATTTGTTGATGTAATAGATAGAACAAGTAGGGGCTATATTTGAAAATTATTCGTTATTTTCTGTATTAAGTTCCAACCAAGCAAAAACTGAATATATTAAATGGGGTGTAGTGCTATATGAAATGCTTGTACACTCTAATTAGAAACATGACTCTCTAGAGGTAGGAATTATTCACTTATATCTGTAATGGTTATCTTTTAGATGTGCGTACAGAAGAGTATTGTTCTGTTCTAGATATATAACGGTTTAACTTAATCATCAACTGAATAACCATCATCAGGAAATTTAAGTTCTTTGTGTGTGTTATGTAAAGATTGGTGTTGAAATATATTAGTTCTTGTACCTCTTTTTTCTTATTTCTCCGATTGAAATAATCAGGGAGGTCCTGTTTAGAAATAATATTGTAGTGTTAAATGTTACACTCACAGAGTATGCCTCAAACCTAGCAAAACCCCTACTGTCCTGGACTAATAGCTAAGTAAGAATGGGAACCTAAATTGTATTATCAGTTACCAATGTATTCTAAAACCTGTACTTAATCATACTAGAATACCAGAACATTATTGATGTGTTTGTTCTGACTGAGCTGTTGGGAATACTGACACAGCATTGTGACACACACTGTGACGTCAGTCTGTACCCTTAGTGTAATAATTGAATATTATAGTTATTGTCACTGCGCATGGTGAGTAACCCGCCTGCTCTACGTCAGGGAGTGACATTAGCTCACAGGATATTAAAGATAAATCTGGTATTGAAATACCTGTTTCTAATTCAATAGTAAGCACATAGTGAAAACACCCAATAAGGGATATTCACTGACATTTTCCCTCATCACTTACAACACAAATACATTCAAATCTTGGATGAACAAATGTGTTATGACCAATAAAGAAGATTGTCATTCTTCTCATGATAGCAGCACATTCAGGTGAGCTTTATACATGCACCACACTGTTCAACATATATACATATACATGACCATTCAATTCATAAAGTATTATAAAGGAGAATGTTGACATTATCAGTTGTAGCCTTTAGCAGACAATACCCTGCCACCATGATCAGGCCTGCACTGTTATATCAAAGAGCAAAGAATATTAAGAGGGTCCACTGACCGATTTCATGTCCCCTAAAATCTCATGGCGACCCCTGGTGGATGGAGTGTACAGCCCACATAGCCTACTCAAAACCTATGTACTTAACCACAGATGAAAGCACATTTCAGTTGCTGAAATTTTTTTTACCTCCATATATCATTTCTACATGTTTCTCTCAATACTCATTTTAATTTGGAGGAAATCTAATCAGAAATAGTTGCCCCTAGTGGTTATTAGTTAACATGAGTTTAGGTGGGAACAATGGTCGTATACTCTATCCACCATGGGGCGCCACAGGCCAGACAGGACCAGGTTTTTTTTCATTTTTTTTCAAATTTTTCAAAATGTACAGAACAGTCAGGGTCAACACATGATGTAGCTACCCTCCAAGCGATATTATCAGCTTTTTTTTCTGGGGGGGGGGGGGGTATTTTGAGGTATTTTGTTCGCAGACTGAGAGGGACAATACTAACTTAAGGGAAAACTCCTAAGTGGACCCTCTTGGTGTTCTTTGCTCTTTGGTTGTATGTTGAGAAGAACAAAATGTAATACGAATGAACCGTCCCGCTTCCACGTCTCTCATTTATCTTGAGTATATAACAAGACGTAAATATTGGCAAGCTTCTACGTCATCCTAAATGATATCATACAGCATTTACATGCATTATCTTGTACAGCAGACTTGGCATCACAAAGCATTAGCTATGAAGGCAAGGTATTTATCATTTTCTCAGCCAAATAAACATTCTAGGGAGGCTAAGAAACTTACCACAAAAAACTACAGAGATAGAAGTTGGATAGATGGATGAAAATAAAAAGCTATAACCCAATATACATTTTCATTTTATAGACAGGTATTGACCAAAAGGGTGATGTAGGGGTTGGTGAGTTTGGTATGCGCCAAATGTCTCGGTTGAGTCCAACACTGAACCAGCTTGGTGGTAGCTTCTGGTAGAGTATCGCCAAGGAACCAGCTTCAGTAAACCAAGGTTTATGCAGCTGGGTACTTGCAAGCCGTTTAGTATCGGAAGCTACAGTCACACTGGTTCAGTGTTAGACTAAACCGAGACATTTGGCGCATATCAAACTAACCAATTCATGTCATTCAATTTTCCTTATTATTGTTTATACATACATATCGGGGGTAATTATTTACTCTACAATGGTCCACTCACATGCAACGGGGGTGAAAGGGATCTTCGCAACATATTAAAAAACACTTTAAACCCAGGAAGACCTTGGAGGCTTTCTTCCCTGATACAGGACTCTTAACATCAAAATATCTTGTCAAGAGAACTACAACTTTTATGAGTTTATCTGCAATATAAACATGATCAGATCCTTAATATTACCCCAATTCTCATGGTTGCACATTTTATACAGTCTACACTAATAAGTACAAACCTGAAAGGGTTATTTTTTCTCTTATATTCTATATTAGGTCCTTAGGTTAGGCATTAGGGTGTAGAACTCACCTCATCCTGTTTGTAGAAGTAGGTCAGGTCACCCTTGTTCTCCAGCTGGATGGTTGCCTGATCTGGGGTGGTGGAAAACATAGATATTTAAATGATTGTAACATTTTATAGACAAATGCCAATGCCCATTGATACCGTCTCTGTTGTATTTCAAGAGTGGGGGCTGGGGCAGTATCCCACGAAGCCTGCGGCTTCGTGGGATGGGCCCAACCCCCACGAGTGAAATACATCAGAGCAATATCAATGCAGTTGGCATTTGTGTTTAATTTTTTTATTTGAAGCGATTTAATGAAGGAAAAACTACTTTTTCTTACCCCATTGAATACGGCCACATTGTATTCAATGGGGGGCATTGAATACGGCCCTCCAGTGCTTAAGCATAGGAGATCTTGTATTTCCAAAAATATTATGTCAGTACTCTTATACGGTAAGGTTAATGTAGCGTCCCCCAACCCTGACACAATTACTGTTGTGATATAGTGACTGGAGAATCAAAAGCGCGCTGGTCTCCACTCCAAAATAAAAAGTTGGTCTACGGATTTCCCGCACCATATTTTCCAAAATTCGAATTTTTGGAAAAAAAAAGTGTCTACGGCAGGGACCGCACCATTTCCTGGAAAATATTTTGTGGCCTTTTCTCTAATCGGGTGCAAGGAAGTTTGGGTGTGAAAAAAAAACAAAAACTATTTCGCCTCAGAAAAAAAAAAAAAATTGCCCGCTCCACTGATTCAAGGTTGAAATCCATAGACAAAAATGAAATTAGAAAAACAAATTGCCCTACTGCACCTATAAATCCGTAGACCAACTTTCTTTTTTGGTGTGGCCATAAGTACCAGTGGTACAGGGACTTAGAAATCCTTTAAACACTAGAATTGGATCTAGAATACTTTATGATAGAGGTCTAAAACTATTTTGTCTACCATAGATCTTAACACATCATACTCCCTTCCCAATGCTGTATTTCATAGAAATTATCTTACTTCCAATGCAGTTTTCAATTGCCTCCTGTGACTTCTGGATGCCAAGACGGAAGGCCTGCACTTCGGGTCGCAGCTTGTTTCCTCGATGGTAGAACACCAGCGCATACTCAAAGTCTCCCTTACAGTAGAGAGCCTCAGCCTTCTGTAGCAAACCCTATGTGTGAAGATTAAAACAGGTGTTAGGCTATGCAGGACCAGCCATGATTATTCAAGAGTCATTTTATTAAGAATTCTCATGTCAGATTTACTGTGATGGTAATACTCTAGTATTTTTAAACAGAGGAATAAAAGTTTATTTCAGCTGCCAGAGTGCACAGAAGTGAGAAAGTAAGGTATTAGTTATTTTGGTGTTTATCATTTCACTGCTTGTATCTATACAGCCGTATTAATTCATAACGTTTAGGTCATCTGTAAAGTTACCTCATGTCGCCCTCAACACCCTAAGAGCCTTTGATATCTTACCAAATTTAGTTTATTCATGTTTTCGTTAATTGAGATAATTAATTGACACATGTCAGTCATTTATGCCCAAAACATTTTGTGTTCCGGTAACGTTCCGGCCAACATTAAACAGGGTTGGTAGGTCGGTTTTAACTCTTTTTTTTTCAATTTCTTTTTTAGTAAACAAGTTAATAAGTTAATTTTAGTAGTAAAAATGCCAAAATGTCACAAATTCTTCTGAAAATTTAAAAATGTCTAAAAAAGTTAGGGTCGGCTACAAAAATGGATAGTCGGTTGGGATACTGGAACATAACTTCTTTTTTTCAGTTTTTTTGGTATTATTGCCTACCTTTGTGTTTTCAGGGTCATCTTGAAGTGTGGCTTCAGCATCAATAAGGGCCGCCTCAGAATCACCGAGCTGCAGGTAACACTGTGAGCGGGCCACCAGACATATACGGTCACCGGGCTTCAAATCTAGAGCCTGAAATACCAAGGTTCTATGAGACAATGGTAGAGATGGGGTATAAGTGCTAGAAGGTAATTCCACAAAGGGTGGTCTGTGGAATAGATAAAGGGAATGTTACATTGTTATTTGGGAATGTAAGAAAGAAGAATGGCAGCTTGGAAAAAGAAGCACATGTTCCTGTGTATGTGTCTCAATTGAGGGAAACTTCTACAGACAAGTTATAAATGTTGACCTGTGGGCTTACCTGTAAAATGTCTGTAAAATAGATGAAGCTAACTAAGCCTAGGTACATCACATTTAATTTGAAATATGTGTAGATTACATATACTTAGTTTTGTAGAACAGTACAGCATATATACCTATAGCTTTGTAGTACGTAGTTTTGTTGTGGATTGAAGTCAACTTATTGTATGACACATAGGTCAGTAATAACCACCCTTTTGTTGTCAATCAAAGCTATAATTATTTAATCAGTTCCAATGTGAATTGAACGGTAAAACTTCAATATAGCCTGCACATTAAGAGACATGTACTAGGAAATTTAACATTTAACTTGTAGTCTGATATCACACATGAAATAATACAGCCATGATGTAGATTAGTGCTCACATGGTCTGTACATTCACCTAACATTTGAAGGTAGAATCATTGATATTAGACAAAATGAATGAAATGCCAGATGTTACAGTAATCTTAATCACTGGTTATCTGCCACAAGCCGAACTACATTTCCAAAGAAGTCCATACATTTCTCAGACAAGATATAGCTACATTAGGTCAGAATAATTAAAATACAACTCTGACACAGAACCAAGGTGTTAACCCCCCCCCCCCCACACACACCTGTGCTATACCCTATACATGGCACATAAGCTGTATATTTGTTTAACAGGGCAGGTTCAGTCTTGATCCTATTCTGATTGTATAGCGCCAATTTAAACTGTTTAATCAAGCCACACCAAGCAGGGGACAGCGCCTAAATACATACACCTTAGGGATTAACAATGAGTAAACCTTACTTAGGAACTTGCTCCAGGAAGAGTCCCTAATTGTATGGATACAACTGGGTTGAGGTTAAGAAGTAGGATTTAGGTATACCTTCATGTTTGAGTAGTTACTCTAACAGGCCCCCCATGGTGTACCTTTGTGGTGCATTTATAGGGGTGGGAATGCCTAGGGCCTGGACTCCTGTGGTGCCAAAGTGTGGGCTCTATGGCCTCTGGAGGGTAGAGGAGGCTAAAGCGATCTTATAATGACTGGGATTGGTGTGCTAAGTATCATACCCATTATGGTGCTATTTCATGGGTGATTTGGTTCTGGGTAAGTGTAGTTGGGTGGTTATACCTTCAGAAAATTGTATTATCATATTTATAGTCTACAGCTATGCTCAAGGGAGAGATGAATTGAAATAATCTGCAGTTCATTGCAGGTCTTTTTTTTAAAAACATGTTATCACAGTCTTATCAATGATAACTTTATTAAAAGAGGGGCTAGCACGACTAAGACTACCCGCCTTAGCAAGTCACGTCGATAGCGGCAACCTGATTGGTCACTTGGTGCCACTCGTTTCTCTGTGTTTTGTAAGAACTAAGTTGGCAGGTACCGTCTTTGCTAGGAACGGTGCTAGTCCCCCTTTAAGGGGTAAATTAGGATTGACTGTGTACTAGATCCCTAATCAGTTAGCATGTAACATTTCATATCACATTATTAACAATATGCAGTTAGTTTGAAAACCTGAAGGAGAAGGAAAAAGCTTCACATGTTAACTTCAATTGACAAATCTACATATCAATGTAAGATTAAATCAGACAATAACATACATCGATTTACACTGTGAATAGCACTGTGTCTTCTACACTACACAAGACAGCCATGTGATTATATTTGTTTCCTCATTTGGTGACATTAATTTTTACCACACAAAGCAACCTGTATACCACTCTGCAACAAGTTCTTACATACACTGATATCTCTTCAGATTCAATTCTCCTAAAGAAAATGTACATTTCTACAGTAACTATACTATTGTCATCACACCATTTTCTCAATGATTCACCTTGGAATGGGGATTTGGCATCAAGTTTTCAGTCTGTCTAGAAACCAGGTGTCAAGCTAGAGGTTATGGCATGCATTACATGAAGCGGGTGATCTAAACAACAATTACACCAAGGGTCTGTCACTTATAATCTGATGTCCAGTGTATTGTTTCATTTTTACATGTGAAGTAGTTTTTTGGGGGGCAACACTGAGGTGGGTTACTCTTGTTCCCAAATCCTCCCGAAGGAAAGCTCTGGGGACAACTGATATGACCTTGAACTTTGATTTCACTTGGTTTGGGCAGTCCCATGGTTAGCTTGGAACCAGCGAACAGGAACCAGAAAGTATTATGGCAAAACTACCATCATACATTCTGGTTCCTGTTCACAGGCTCCAAGCTACCAGCATGGGTTGCTCAAACCTAGCAAAATCAAAGTTCAAGGTCATAGTGCTTGTCACCAGAGCCTTCCTTTGGAAGGATTTAGGAAAGAATATGAGGAGGGTGTGGTGAAGTCATGCAAGTCTGAGTTGAGTGAACCTACATACATCAGGATGATACTCCACGCGTGGTGAGTGGAGAGTTGCTATGGTGAGTCACTCATGCTGGTTGGAAACCAGTGATAGTTGCCATGGTTACCTTGGTATAGCTGCGAATGGCCTTGGTCCAGTTGTGTGCATGGAGGAAGGCCGAGGCCTCCGATTGGTGAACCTCGAAAAGATGGGCCTCGTTCTGTTCGGAAAGCCATGGTGGCCAGTTTACAGCCGGGCCCTTTTCCTTTATGTTGTCAAAGTCATCATTGCTTGGCGAAACAGCGCCCCCTTTAGCGGTCCCCGCCCGTTCCTTGTTCGGACTCTTATTGCCCTCGGCCGGGGGGTCCTCGTGAGAGGGTGTGCGGTGGTCAGGGGCAGCGGGCATATTGAAGCCTGTATCTTGTCTTATCTCTCAATGCTTAGTCCCTGATACTAGGGGTTTATCCAGTCTGCGGTAGAGTAGTCTCTGCGTGCCTCAAATCTTCAACTTAGCCTTCACTCTCTAGCAAATTTTTGGTACTGACTAGATGGGAGTGGCGGCCATTATCCACCGGTGGATAATGGAGAGTGAGGGAGAGGGGAGAGCTAAAGCCTACAGAGATACAATTTAGCCCCACGGGTGACCAGTGACATCTATCGTCAATATCTCGCTATAGATTGGGGTTTATCTCCAGGTAGCTTGTAGTGTCAGAGTGCCAAATATCCAGGTATCTTTACAATTGGTGATAATTTCCAATCTTGTCACCTAGTAGTCCTTCTCTTCCTAATTAGATCCAGGAGCTGACATGAATCATTCAATACTGGAGTTGACTCTATGTCCTGGAGTGTTTTGTCTTCTGTACTCTATACACCTCTTGGTTCTCTAAAAGGCATAGGTACCATTTAGGTTCTATGGAGGTTATAATGTCTGATGTATTTTATATCTGAAAGGAGGGATGCAGACCTGAATAAATATAACTAGCTGTGTAGCGAATATTTCTCTCTTCTCTTTTTCTCATAAATTTAGAATCCAATACTTACCTGTGACATTTTTCTGGTAGCTTAAATACATAGAAGGTTTAGCCCTTAGTTTGCTCTTACAAACTGCACAGATTAATCCTTAGAAATCAATATCATTTTGGGTGAAAATGATAAAATTTCCCCTGTTAAATGTGAAGTATTAAATTGCCCAATATGCATTGGTCCAGTTGAATTCTAATGGGTATTTATTTCTACCAGAGATACTGGAGTTGATAATATGTACATTAGTGACCCAATAATATCCCACACATTTCAGTTGGCAGCTTTAGATATATCCACATGTCTACCAATCTGGAGCATGACATTGAAACATCCATGCAGGGTGTATGGTAGGCTCATCATGCTCCAACATATCACTCTGGGTTATTCCTGTTGAAAAATATCTCCTTGGCATCCAAGGCCCCTATAGATATAGACCCATGTAAAGGTTATATTCATACCAGTAAATCCACAGAAAAAATTCTTTCATACCTGGTGTTGAAATCCTAGGTTAAGCCTGTATCCAAAAATATAGAGCCTATGAATAAGGAGATATGTCCCTCAGATAGATACTACAAGAGATGACTTATCCCTGTTAGCTTTGTTGGCTAGCCTTGTAAGGTATGTAACACTGGTGTCAGCGGCGGGTAGGTGGGCATCAGCAGCGGCGGATGAGCGGACGGCCCGGTAACTAGGCAACGGGCAGGAGGAGTGCTGGATTAATTCAGCGCCCTCTAATCCTGGATTTATTTATAGCCGATCCCAGGTGTGTGCGTGATGAGATTGTGCATGACGTCCATTAGACATGTACATACAATAATGAGGTCCTGGTTTGGATTGATTACAATGTGGTGGAATTTAGGTTATACCACACTAAGCCAGCAGAACAAAAGAAATTGTCCAACTGTATAAGGCATACAAAGAGAGGGAAAGCACTCACCACTAGTGTGGTATAAGTCAATCAAACCACAGCCAGAGCCCTGTACTAAGGATATTGGACTAGTCACGGCTGAGTACACTCGTCTACGACTCGTGATCGGTTTTGACTGTCACCAATATCCTGCTACACAGGTCTGGCTGTGGGTTAACTATACGTTCAATTAATGTAGTAAAGGAGATATCTTGTACATGTCTAGCCTTTAAGTAGGGCTGCAGCAATAGAATAACTGCAACTAGTAGGCCTACACCTCCCTTTACATGATATGCCATAATTGAGATCTCAAAGAGTAAGGGGATGTTGGATACAGAAATTTTCAACAATAAAAAAGACATAGGGAATGGTCATTTATGAACAAAAGGAGGCTTATACAAAACTAAGAATCCTCCTAAGAGGGAGAGGGGGTTAAAATATAGATTTTGATCTCTGTTGGAGCAGGGATGTAAAAATAAATTGGCCTACATTCAGGAAAAAGGGCCAGCATGTTTCTGACCCCTCTAGGGTTTATATGCGTCTAGCCGGCTGCATTATCAACCAATGAGAAAATTCCCTGGCCTTCACTGCGGAATTCTTAGGGGGCATTATGTAACAGCCTGTACCCATTGTGATTGCTGTATCAGTGCTTATCTCGCCGGTTACCAGATCAAGCAATGGTGCCCCCTACTAAGAAACCTGCAACATCGGTATAGAGTGGGGCACAGGAAAATGTCCAGGTGCCCGGATGGAAATCGTCCACCCTGCCTCTAGTGTTAAATGACCATTCCCTTACATATTTAATACTTCAATAAATACTAAACTATTCCATATCAGAATAGATTATCCTATTGGACAGTCTTTAATACTAATTTGGGATCTAATTATCAAAAAGTAGGTATAAAGTACACTTAGAATTGCAATATCCTCTTCTGACAAGATTTATAAAAATGTTTGGTATTACTATATCTTTTTTTAGTGTGTGAAAAAGAAAAAGACTTATTAGGAATAGGGCTATATCTATATGTGTTATTATTTTATTTAGGCCTAGACCAACCTGTATATGCCTATATACTAGGCTATATCTATAGGCTCACATCAAATTGATTAAACTAATTATCACACTTAATTACCACATTTAGTATCTAACATGCAGTCATTTAATGTAGGCATAATTGTAATTACCACCATGTATATGCTTATGGCTATGGTACATGCCTAGACCTAGTTACTGGCGGCCTCATATCACTATCAGTAACAGGCCTAACCCAGATAGGCCTACATGTAGGCCTAGGCAACACCAGAGATCATGACAACGCGATCTGACAGATCACCCACCTTATTATAACTGTTGAGTGCCTTCTTGGGATTCCCCTGCTTAAATAGCACATCCCCCTCGGCCTTGAATATCTCGTAAGAGCCTGCATAGGATGAGTCGGCGGTGCTCCCAGAGTCGTACATGTTTAATCCCTCAATCAGCCTAAAATCGTGCCTTCTCTCCACAAGGATTAGCCTGACTTGACGGGCCCGCCACCGGTCTGCTAAGTACTAAATATGGCGCGTCGCCAAGCAACACATAAACAAACCAGGGGGGTGGTGCGTGATTGAGTGCGTTGTGTTGGGGGTGAGTAGGGGGTGAGAGGGGGCAGAGAGGGATGGAAGTATTACAGGAAGTTCATTTAGAATTCTTGGCACCCCTTGGTGGGGGTTAAATTGGGGAATTGGGATGAAATAAGAATTGGGTCACAGCGGGCACCTGCCGCAGATACGTATCTGGGATGAGCGGCTCGTGTTTGATCAGTACCGTTATATAACAGGTGTCATCATGGGATATTGTCGAAATAGATTTATTTTAAGTCATAATATTGAGAACAGGGGGCCAGCCTACATGTGGGTGGATTCAGGGTATGCATGGAGTCCATTTCGTTTTGAATGTTTCCCTTTTAATGAAAAACAAAACAAAAACTAATAAGCCTGGGGGCTGTACAAAATTTCAAAACAGGTCAATCTTTTTTTTAAAATAATCTCGACTCTAGCCTAGGAAACCCCCGTTTTTTTGGTTCCCCTCCCACTTAATTATATTTATTTGTTTTCAATGGATAAATCTATTCCTTGATACCACAGACATAAAATGATAAATAGTATGTGTTGATATATTTTTTCTATTATTTGATCAGTTTGAATAGAAATCTGAATGCAACTCCCAAGGACTGTCCCAAGGACCTGATATTTATGTATTTCGCATCCCGTGGTAATCCCGTACCGATCCGTTCCTCAGTTGCGTGTCTGCGCTGCGTTTGTTTACAAATGGCGGACGAGCAGACCGAGAACCGCGCAGCGGAGGGCGATCAAAAAAGTCAAGATGACGCCAATTCGGCTCCCAAAGGTCTTCAAAACTTTATAACCGAGCAGTATGAACAGCAGAGGGTAGGTTTTGTCAAGTATTGACCTCGTGTAATACTTGTTTTAGCGACAATCTCATTTTAACCACGACCCAAAACCTCTTGACCACCGTTTCTGAGCTGTCAAGTCCAAGCTGGCTCGCCCCGATCCATTTACAAATGGCGATCGAAGATTGCCATAGCTCAAGTATCTGCTGCTTTGGAATTTTGTTCAAAAAGGGTGTAGCTGGTCTAGATATTCAAACAAATTTTAAAGTGTTTTCCTGGATATAAGATGTATGTTGTAGCTGTAGGGAAGATGTTAAAACATGTGGATGTTTATGGATAAAGATGAGTTGAATTGAGTGGGTCTGAGTTGGTTCCATTGCCATTTACTAACTGTTGTTTACATGCTCATGACGGATCCAAGATGGCCGCCGCACATGCGCACATACAATGTATACAACACACAACATCCTCCCTTTTAACGGAAAAGATAATCTCTTATATCTAAGGATAATACTATAGCTTATTCAGAGTTCAATTGAGTCTTCGGAATAGTCCTGGGATGTTACTGTCTTTGTATAAGATATAAGTCTGTCTTTGGTCTATAATTGAATTAATGAGATTTAAGACTTAAATGATATGTCTCTAGATATTTCATGTATCTTTGTTCTTATAGGAAATGTCAAGTAAGATTTTATGAAAATAGGGTCAGGTAGACTGCCTGACACCCATACGTGAAGGACAGGGATTATTCTGCCCTATGTGTCAATCACGTCTCACTGGTAACGCTGTGGCGCTACAACGGCCCTGCCAGACCGGGTGGTTACCACCGGTGGTGCATGCACCTCTGCCGGTTCAGGTGGTACGGTCTGTTCAGCCACCGGTTCATTCCTACGCCTCTGATGTGGAGTGGCGGGTGTGACGGTACGCTGTACCTTCGCTGGTGACGTGACTGTTGGAGTGATGTCACTAGGTACTTTACTTGCACTCATTTCCTCGCGAGTGTTAGGCTCCTTGGTCTTCTTCAGGTGCTGACGGTTTCTCCTGAGGATGCCAGTTGGAGTCTCCACGGTGTATGACCTTTCATCTAGTCTCTCTACCACTGTCCCCTTGGTCCAGGTCTTAGTGCCAAGTTTAAATGGTTCGAGTCTAACCGTGTCTCCTTCCTCTAAAGGAGGCAATATGGCTGACTTCGTGTTTGCGTGCTCAGCCTGAATTGCTTGACCTCGCTTGATGTCGCGTCTTGTATGCTTCAAGTCAACCACTTCCGGCTTTAGGAGAGCGGGTGCGGTCGGAAGCATTGTCTTGGTGCGTCGGCTCATCAGCCTTTGTGCAGGGCTAGACAGCATACCTTGTGATGGCGTATTTCGGTGGTCCAACATAGCTAGGTATGGGTCGGTTCCGGCCTCGCGGCACTTTCTCATGATCTTCTTAGCGGTCTTTACTGCTGACTCAGCTTTGCCATTCGCCCTACTATTGTATGGGCTGCTCGTCATTTGCTCGATGTCCCATGCATCGCAGAAGTCGCGGAATTCTTCGGACACGTACTGTGGCCCGTTGTTGGACACCAGGGTGTCTGGGATACCGTATCTGGCAAAGTGTGTTTTTAGCTTGCCGATAATGGTTGTAGAGTCTGTCACAGGTAGCATGTCGACTTCCCAGAAGTTGCTTAGGTAGTCAACAGTGATGAGGTAGTCTCGCCCGTTTAGGCTAAACATGTCCGTCCCTACTTTGGCCCATGGCCTGTCAGGTATGTCGTGACTCATTATCGGCTCTTTAGGATTTGCTGTTTCGTACGTCCTGCAGATGTGGCACTTGGAGATGAAATCTCTGATTTCTTGAGCCATGTTTGGCCAGAAGATGCTTTCCTTGGCACGTCGTAGGCATCCATCTATGCCGAGGTGCGACGAGTGGATCTTGACCTTCAGGGTCGCCCTCTCGCTCATGGGGATTATCACTCGCTCACCTCGGAATACCAGTCCTTCATGCACTGCTAGTTCATCTCTGAATGAGAAGTATGGGTGTAGCACTGGTGGTACATCGATCTTCTCGTTGGGCCATCCTCTTAATATGGTCTCTTTCAGTGCCGTCATTGTTAGGTCAACTTCGGTGGCTCGACGGATGGTCTCAATCCTGGAATCGGATATGGCCACGTACTTCGTTGCATTGACGTTCTCAAATTCTTCGTGATGTCCCTCCGTAGTCTGTCTGTAAGCTCGAGACAGAGTGTCGGCGAGATACATCTCCTTCCCAGGCGTGTATATGACTTCCACGTCATATTGCTGGAGTCGCATTAGCATGCCCTGTAGTCGCCTAGGGGCTCTTGCTAATGGCTTCTTCATGATGCTTTGTAGAGGTTTGTGGTCAGACATCACGCTAACCTGTCTACCAAACGTGTACTGGTGAAACTTCTCTGCACTCCACACGATGGCAAGCATCTCTTTCTCTATCTGTGCGTAGCGTGTCTCGGTGTCGGTTAGGGCACGGCTGGCGAACGCTACCGGTTGTCCGTCTTGTAGAAGTGCCGCCCCGAGTCCGGTCTTGCTGGCGTCACACTGGATGGTGAGCTCCTTGCTTGGGTCATAGTACCTGAGAACTGGTGCCTCACTCACAAGCTTCTTAACTTGTTGAAGTGCTCTGTCTTGGGCACCGGACCAGTTCCATGGCACGTCTTTCCTCGTCAGTTGCCGGATAGGTTCCATAACATCTGACAGTCGAGGTAGGAATCGTGCTAGGTAGTTAATGAATCCATTCAGACGCTGGACTCCCTCAACATCGGTCGGTTTCTGCATATCCATCACGGCATCCACCTTCGCAGGATCGGGCTTTAGGCCTTCATGCGTGATCAGATGTCCAAGAAACGCTACAGATTTCTGGCGCAGTTTCATCTTCTTAGGGTTCAGTCTGATACCTTTGTCCAGGCATCGCTGAAGTAGTTGTTCCAACTTCTTATCGTGGTCCTGTAGGGCTTCGCAGTCGGTCTCGCCAGTGCCGTATACCATCAGATCATCTGCGATACAGATGACTCCATCCAAGTCGTGGATGCATTCATGGAGCTTTCTGGCGAATATCTCTGATGAGACGCTGGTACCGAATGGTAACCTCAACCATCGGTATCTTCCGTACGGACTTGCAAATGTAGTCAGTCTTGATGACTCCTCGTCTAGTTTCACATGCCAGTATCCGGACTTCAGGTCCATTGTCGAGACTATCTTCGCTTTGGATAGTTCTGGCAGTACGTCATCTAGCGTGCAGAGGGGGAAGTGCTCTCGTTTCAGTGCCTTGTTCAGTGGTCTAGGATCTATGCAGATCCTCAACTCTCCGGTCTTCTTTGTAGCTGTAGCCATGGCGCTGACCCAGTCCGTCGGCTCGCTAACAGGCGCGATCACACCCTGCCCGACTAGCTGGCCGAGCTTCTCCTTGACCCTATGTTTCAGGGCGTCCGGGACCTTTCTGGAGGGTTGGATCGATGGTGTGACGGTCGGGTCGACATGGAATGTTGAGATACCTGGCATGCAGCCGACATCTTCTCCGAAGACCTCTTTGTATTTATCTAAAATTGGGCACTTGTAGACTTCTTCCTTCTTTTTCACGCTCGCTACTCTCTTGAAGTTGTCTTCGAGGACAGAGATGAGTCCCATTTGTTGACTTGCCGATACTCCCAGGATTGGCATGAGATCGCTGTCCTCCACGACTACGAATTTTACGTCGTAGCCTTTTCCGTTTGCCGGGTTCTTTATCTTGACTCGGCACTCTCCGAGTGGGCGTTTTAGCGTCTTGTCCCACATCTGGAGAGTATTTTGTGGTGGGCCTAGCTTGGTGGTGTCGACATATTTCTTTGGTATCAGGTTGACTGATGCGCCACAGTCGACCTGGAAATTAACTGGAACGCCCTTTATCGTCATGTTGGCGTATATCAGTTTGTCGCTTTTTAGATTCACCGCGCTGACCTCCTTTACTCCATTTATGACCTCATACTGGCTTTCTTCGCTCTCGGAGTCGTTCTCTTGCACGGCGCGTACCTTCTTGGTCCTAGGGGTCTTCTTAGTCTTCGATGTCTTCTTGCAGGCGACGTCAAGGTGGTTCCGTCCGTTACATACGGAACACCTTTCCCCCCATGCCGGGCAGTGTTTCCTTCCGAATATGTGGTTGCCAGCGCAGAATATGCAGTCCTGCGGTTGGTCTCTCGATTGGCCTCTCGTCTTCTTCCTGTTATTCTGTTTGTGTGGCTTGACTCCGTGAACCTCTGCCGTTCCGCCGCTGGCGTTGACGTGTTTTAGTCGCAATCCGGTTGCTTCGTCGGTGCGGCAGATGTCGATAGGGTTAAGTCTCTGATGTTCAGGAGTGTCTTCCTGGTCTCTTCAGACCGGATGCCCATCACAATTCGGTCGCGTAGCAGAGTGTCTTTGAGGCATTTACAGAAATTGCAGCTTTTAGTTAGGAAGCGGAGCGCCGTTAGATATTCGTCAAAACTCTCTTTCTCTTGTTCCCTACAATTGAAGTTGTATCTCTCCATGGTCTCATGCAAGTCCCCTATAATGTAGGCATCAAATTTCTTTATTATTTCTTTGAGTGTCCTATTGGCTTCGTCTGCGAAGACAAAACCATTGTAGATTTTCAGGGCATCTGTTCCTATGGAATTTAGAAGCATGGAGGTTTGGTACACAGCAGCAGTTGTGTCCAGGTGGGAGATTACAGTGTAGTTTCCCCACTGCTGTTTCCACAATAGCCAATTTTCAGCCTTACTAGATTGCAAGTTTAGAGGGGCAGGAGGCCTGATACCAGGCACAAAGTGGTGCACTGGTGCATTTCCCCCTGGGGGAGGAGCATTCTCCCCATTACCTTCATTGATGTCAGGCATTGTGCTGGTACCTATATACTTTAGTAGTAGGAATTGGTGACTAGCAGGTCACAGTTCAGACTAGTGTAGCCTATAGACTAGCAGGTCTATAATTGTCACTTTAGGCCTATATAATTTCTATACACTATCAGGGTATAGATATATTCTCAACACACTATCAGGGTGTTGATGTAGAGCTAGCATTTATTAGGAATGTCTCTGGAACCAGTTGCTGTGGATCTCAGGGTGGGCTGGCAAGATGGCCACTTTCAGTGACAACACATGTGTATTCTGCTTTTGGCTTCAGGCCAAAAAGTGCATTAATCACTCTTCCAGGGTGAATAAAAATTATGTGTGTCTACTCACAGTTTCAACATTTTTTACCTCGCCCCTTCCTTAGGGCCGAAAATCGGATCGCGCGCGGGCCCTTTGGCGCATAGCCATAGCAACGCACGGGCCCTTTGGCTCAAAACAGGTTAAATTATTTTAACCCCCCCCCCCCCCCGAAGAGGGGTCCAATTCCCCCCCCCCCCCCTGTTGTTAAAAAATGATCACTCCCTTTCCCTGCACCCTCTCGATTTTTGGTCTTAGGGAGGAGGAGAGGGTAAGAAATTTCAACCCCTTGACCCCCTGTTGTTAAAAAATGATCATTCCCTAAACCGACCTCTCCCCCTAAATGTTGGATGATTCCTGTGCTAACCTTGCCCCGTTTGGTTTCCTCAGGCAGCAGGTGTCATGGAGCCAACAGAGGACCTGGATGCTGAGCGCATGGCCAATTTCTTCAACCGTGCAATTACCGAAAGTCAGAGGTAGGTGCCTATGTTAGGTACTAGTAATTTGACTCAACAAAAAACAAGTGAAAGAGTTAAAGATATTAACGTAAACCCCTACCCGGTCAAGCTTAACAAACTAAAAGGAGCTGGAAATAGTGGTGCATGAGCGCCAGCTTCCAGAAATTAGCCATAAGTAAGTAAGGCCTCTCAAAAAAAAAAAGTCGTTTCTCATCACCGCGCGCATCATAAAAATCATGATTCGGTGAAACGGGCTAAACTCCAAATTACTCAAATGTGAAAATTGATCGCGAAATGTCCAAATTTAATGTAAATTGCCCCGAGTAAAAAAAAAAAAAAAATTAAATAAAAAACGCCTTCGTCATATTTTCATTGCTTGGTGATGAGAAACAATTTTTTTTTGAGTGGCCTAAGTAATGTTTAATCACCAATCGTGTGCGCCTTAGTAACCCTTAGCCTATACTGGGGGTTCAGATTATACACGAGACGTCACTGCATCCTCTATTAGAGCCATTAATCGATCAGACAGAACATTCTGTATTTCATAAATGAAGGCTAAAAAAATAAAAAAAGGAAAAGAAAGTTTCACCTTTTTTTTTAAATTCAAATTTTAAAATTTATATATATATTTTTTTTTATTATTATCGTTATTATTTTTTAATTTAAAAAAAATAAATAAAAATTCATCACCTTGCCCTCGCTCATGTTTCAGAATGAGTCAGGAGGTTGTCAAGTCTAAGGGCAAGCTGCAGAAGCTGAAGGCGGAGTTTGGCGAGGAGATGATCGACGCCTGGCGGGACGAACATGCGGCCGAGGTGCTCACGCCTCCCGAGCACGAGGCCGTACGCCGCGCCGAGCGAGCTACATACTCCTAGACCCTACTGCACCCTCTGTACACTGCACATCTACCTGGCCATTATACCGTCCTAATTAGCGTACCGACCAGTCTAGTTACCTGTCTATTATATCGTCCTAGTCAGACCACCCACCAGTCTAGCTACCTGTCTATTATACCGGCAGAATCGACTCACCCACCAGTCTACTGCACCCTCCCCATACTGCACACCTGTCTAAATACCCACCAGTCGCGCTACCTGTCCATTATACCATCAAAACCACCTCACCTACCAGTCTATTTATACCGTCAACTCACCCACCAGTCTAGTTACCTTGCCGATAGGGCACCGAAGTCTCCCGAAAAAGCCACAAAATGTCCCAAACATATATCTTCGAAATTTTTTCTACGATGGGATGGGAGTCCGAGACTGTATCGGGCGTCACCTCATTCAGACACCAGTTTCCACGCGCCCGGTTGCACTAGCGACAGTGGTTTCCAAGACCAACATTCCCACGACACTTTCCTGTCGCCAACTTAACACCTTGTCAATACTAAAAGTGCAGGGAGTTCACTCAATTTGTTGAAAACTCGAATACGGTACTATCAGAGGAGTTTTGTCGATGTGTTGTAGAAAATGGATCTCATTAAGAAAGACTTTGTAGCAAGTCTTACGCTCAATATGCAATTGCAAAATGTGCCGAACTTGTCGAAAAGTGCTAATTTAGAGTGAATGCATGTTTCCGATTCACTGTTATCGTCCATGTCTGATTTATCTATGCAAAACAATTGAAACTGAAGTCGAAACATGAAGGATTGTTACCTTGACACACTGTGATATTTCGTTGATGTTCATTGAGCTATTTATTCTGCATGTAAATGTTGTTTTATGAATAAAAATTGAATTTATATCTGGCGTCCTATTTCTTTATTGACAAGTCCCGTAAAACCTTGCTTATAAGCCGCCAAGTGAACGTGAATCACATGGTTTGATTTAATACCAAACATGCCTATACATCAGGGATGAAATTGACCCAGCTAAAATAAACTTCAAATGTTCAATAGAGGTCCTCTATAGTTAAGTCAGGTCTTCTCGACATAAAAAAAACTTGAAATCGGGGAAAATATTGAAGACTTTCATCCCTGATAGATGTATAATACTATAACAATTATATAGGGTACGAATTGTAGGCAAAACTATTTTATCAAAACCTATATTGGATGCGGCTTGTACACCAGGTTTTACGGTATTTTATTTAATAGATAACACAAAGTCCAATTCCCAGTTTAACGAAAATGCCTTTTAATTTCTTAATATTTAAAGTCCTTTACAGACTATTACAAAAAGTTTTATGTAACCCAATAAAACAAATTTAATTCCGAGTAGCATGACCGATCATTTCTGTGCGTGCCATCAATTCCGTCCATACACTCCAAAATCTTGTACCAAGGTCTTAAGATATTTTTTGAAAATTAAAACTCTTTAATATCAACAATTTAACTGATAGACCATTTTAAACGATGGCGTTCTTTATCAAGAGTAAATTCATCCGAACGTCTTATTTAACAGACTTAAAGATAGAAGATAATGGAAGAATTACATTCTCGTTTTGAAAATAATGTAAAGAAAAAGAAAATATTGGCTTTTAATTCTTAATAAGTCTTGCAACAAAGTGTCTCATTGAAAGTTCATTTCATGATGAAGTCACAGATCTGGTTTAAAAAATATATACAAACTCTCAGTTTGACAACGCAAACCACACGCAATACGGTATTAATACCAACAAGAAGTTTCAGTGTCCGCATACTAATTTGAACCTTACGGGACATTACAACCTTTTTGAAAACAAACGTGATTTCCAATTCCAAACAGTTGCCAACATCTGATAAATGGGTGCACTACGCTCTCTGTCGTCATGATGGATGAATGCAGCAATGGCGAATAACTCGCCAGTGCTGCATTTAAGCATCATATTAACCCTACAATGTTGATACAACCCAGAAGGGTCAGCATGATGCTCCAAACTAGGCCAGCGAGATACTCATGATACATTGGGGTATCATGACGACAAATATCACCCATCCTATAAGGGGTTGATTCTCCCTGAATTTAATAAAAAAAAAAGTGTTTTGCCTTTTTATTCTTGAACATCTACACAATGTTGGTAGCGAAAATCTCTTATCTTTGATATTTTGGTTGTACAATTCTTCGGTCATTTGTGAAAATCACAATTACAGAATATTCTCAACGTGATTAGATTTCAATGTTACCAGAACTTTTTGACACTTTATCTTCGCGACTCCTTGGTCCAATCGAATCACCTTTCTGATTCTTACATTTTTTTCCTTTTTACACATTTTCATTTTGGACAATACCAACAACAGGACATTCCTCTTATTCCCACCGATTAAAATCCCTCTAGTTTAAGCCTTAGGAATGTCATTTCGTTACAAACCATCCTTTCACTTTACCGTTCATAACTCTCACATACAACACTTAAACGCACACACGACCTCACACACCAACATCAGTCCTCTCTGCAGACACATTCCTCAAATTGGGACTCTGCTCTAGTTGCTCGTACAACGATATCCTTTACTATATAGCATCCTTCAGTGGCACCGCTTGCTATTTACCAAAACTAATTTTACCACACTTCGACAAACCATATACTGTCAGTGGATGCCAGGATTCCCCTCCGCTAATCTCAGAAATAACGATCAAAGCGTTATCGTCTATATCTCTGTCGGCACCGCCAGGGTTGGAAATTGAACAAAAGAGAAGAATATAGGGTTGTAAACTAGAGGTAGTGACTTTTTCTCATTTTCAAAAGAGCCATTGCAGTATTTTAAGCTTTATGGCAAGCCAAAAACATGTCGGATGTCTATTTAAAAGTTGTAGACAACCCTGGTAGAGATTCTGTTTAAATGCTGTAACATTCTTGTCCAACCCTGATGGGATTCCCTGGCATCTTTGACAGCAACTGTCATCACAGGAGTAGGCCCCCTATACACTTTAAGGATGGCATGATACCTTAATGCATCATGCCCTTGGTCGTCATGATGCATGAATGCAGCCCTAGCGAATAACTCGCTAGGGCTGCATTCAAGTCTGCCGACCCTACAGGGTTGAGACACTCCCGAAGGGTCGGCATGGTGACCCAATGCAGCCCCGGCGAGTTACTCGCCGGGGCTGCATTGGTGCATCATGATGACTAAAGTCATCTTTTAGTGACATGCCGTCCTTGACGGGTTATTAGGGGATCAGCTCCATATCTCGCTCGATGCCAACAAACTTGAGCTGCTCCGTCGGTCCGTATCTGTCAGGATGCAAAAAAAAGCCATTACACAAAACGCTTAAAACCTGTTTGCTTTGGGCGATTCAATCTTGGTTGATTACCGCTCTACTAGTTTAAACACCTATTGGTCATACTATATTTAAGGAGTTATTCTAACATCTAGCCTCGCTTAACACTATCAGTGTTATCCGAGCGTACTATGGCATTAATGATCACCCAGTAATTCTTTGACCTAACTTACTATTATTAGAAAAATGAGACAGTAATAACAAAGATGATCCCTAAACTGAAAGACTATTTATATTTGACTATCCGACCCTTCTCCGCCAAGAGGAGACCTTGGCTATTCAATGAAATACTTCCCATGAACATACCATTTTTTAATCAGCCAAATTAAATGTATCGCCAAGAGGAGAGCACTCTTGTACATGGGCCTTTCGACTAGAAATGAAATGCCAGTGAAAAAGAAAGGAATTGCTGAGCATGCAGGAAAGGTGGCACCACTCTACAGAACTACTAGTAATAAGTAATATCCTACCTGTAATCAAAGAAGAGCTCTTCCCCTGCCTGGATAGGCCGCTTTGCGAAGATGCCGATGCGGTGGTCTCCGTTGACCATCATCACCTTCGCAGCGCAGTTGGGGTTCACTGAGTGATTCGCAAACCGGATCTTGTTGCCCTTTCTTGTAGCATCCACGACATATTCTGGACACAAAACACATTTTGCATCAATTTCAAGTAATCTTCAGGGTTTTCACAGACAAAGTAGTTTTGAATTCCCTGATTTTTCCCTGACTTTATATTAAATTCTCCTGACAATTGCGACCTCAATGTTTTTAAATGCCCTTTAACTATTGATATACAATCCCTTTAAAAGATATCTTCTTTATAAGGAGGTTATTTTGAAAATGGGGTTTTGTATGAGGATTTCACGTTAATTTTCATGTTAAATTCTGACATTTTGTCAAAAAATCTGAAATTCCTTGACATTTTCCTGGCTAGATCCTTGTAAAAATGTAGTAATTTGAGCTTAATGTACCAGGATTCATGACATACACATATTACTGTAACGTCTTACCATTGTTGAGGTTGAAGAGGAAGCTACACATATACTTGTCGTACACTTTGCCACGTCTATCGGCCTCATCTTGTGAAATGATCTGAAACAATACACGTTTTCTTAAAGTATAATTAAGGGACAAGTCTGAATACATCTATATTCGCGCATTACATCGCGACCTAGGTGTGGGTGCGGGTTATACGTATTACAATACTAACGTAAAACCTCGCATACAAGCCTAACTCGATATAAGCCACACCCCGAGTTAAGGCTGATCCTATAAGCTGCACTGGCGATCTGAATGTGCTGATTTTAGTACTGTACCATAGAGTGATAGTGGCAAAAACTTGCGTATAAGCCGCACCCTGACCCTGGGCCGATCCGATAAGCCGCACCACCAATCTGATTCGCGTCTAGCCGCGACTTATACACAAGGTTTTACGGTAATGACAGTTTTTTCCTCTCTGTGTGTGTTATTTAGTTCTCAGAAGTCTAGGTGCAGGTTATATGTGAGTCGGTAATCCCTATATATTTTTTTTTTCATAAGAACAACGCTCACATTATTTCTGTAAAAGATAGTTGAAGTACAATGTTCAATCAAGCGTCACAACATTTTTCTTTTCATATTTTACAAAGACATCAGACAAAACATTGGACAAAACAGACATACGAGACAAAACAAGGGTTCACAAGAGCTATGGTAAAATAGTGCATGAATCATTTACAACACATGACTGATCAGACAAGAAAAAAGTATTACATGCTGTCCAAAAGTATCTGCAAATCAGCAAACCGTTTCAATTTTCTGAAATGTGTCTCTGGTAATCCCTATATTTAATCTTATCAGCTCTTATGCACCAAGAAAGGGACTATTGAATTAGGCTTGTTTTCTATGTGAAATAACATATTGAAACAACTCAAATGGGCACAAAATATTTCCCAATGAAGAGCTTAAGGATAGGCTTTCCCCCTCTCTTTCCATGCAGAAACCACACATCAAATGGTCTATAACTTGATCATTTTTTGTAACAGCATTGCATAACATATATCATTATGACCGCACATTATGCCTCTTTCAAATTCCTTGCATTAGAAGAGCCGTTGCTAGGGATGGAAGGTTAATGGAACAAAAACGTTCTTTTTTAGGTTATTTTCTTTTGAACAGCCCTTTTGGATGGAGTATGATCAGAATTAACTGGTCTGATGATTTGGCTGTTATCTAGACATGATTTACCAGAGAACGGTCCCTCAGTTAATGGATTTTTCTATTATTAGGGCCTGCAGAGCTATTCAAAGTCAGAAAATAGGGAAAAAATTGTGATTTTTCAATTTTATTGATTTTTTCCTATTTTTTTCACTTTGAACAGCTCTGTAGACCTTAATAATTGGAATATCCATAAACTGAGGGACCGTTCTCTGCTAAATCATGTCTAGATAACAGCCAAATCATCAGACCAGTTAATTTTTATGATTTTCCACCCCATAAGGCTGTTCAAAGAAAAAAACCTGAAAAAGAACGTTTTTGTTCCATTCACATTCCATCCCTAGCAACGGTCATTCTAATGCAAGGAATTTGATAGAGGCATATTATATAGTCATAATGATGTTTAATATGTACTGCTCTGACAAGAACTTATCAAATTATAGATCATTAAACGTTTGGTTTCTGCATGAAAAGAGGAGGGGAAAGCCTATCCTTAACACATACACATGAGAATAATTGTTTACAATCAGGGAAATTGTTCATTCTCTTGCTTGTAAAGTGCAGTTTCATGACTATATTGGTAAACAGTCTTAAATGCACACTAGACGTATTGGGAATATCATCAAAACTTACCGAAAATGCTGATTTTTAGCAATTTTTGAATATTTCAATCCCACTTTGTGAAAAGGCTGACATTGGCATTTCTTTAACCAGAATGTTCTAAATGGTACCATAGTGAAGAAAAAAGTGTTCCCTCATTTATTTGATGACTAATTCCATCACTGACAGTGTATTTCAATTTCTATAGGTGCTAATGCAAATTAAAGTCAACAAAAATACAACATTTCAGAAATATTTCTAGGGTATTTACAAATTTCACTATTACCCACATTTCTCTAGAGAACCATGACATTGTCATTACCTGAAACTACAGAGTCTCAGCTAAAAAACATTTTTTACATGAAGATGATGCTACTACTAGTGCCAAAGTAGTCGGTCATGACTTGAAATGCAAAAGGGCAAACATAGTTTGGCAGTCCCTTTCTTGATGCCACGGACTATAGTTTTTGTCACCGTATACAATCTACCTCCCCCATCCAAAGCCGACAGAACATACATGATATCAAGTCAAGTTATCCAAATGCTGGACTCACCTCGCCGCAGTACTCGGAAATAAATTCGTTTTTTTCGCACGCCTCCTTCATATAGATGCCCCACCCGGCCACGTCCGACGGCGCCAACAGGAGATGCTGAAACATGCAGGGGTCACCCGTTACAATGCAGTCTTTTCGAAATCAGGGTTCCATCAAAAATTTCAGATCAAAATTCCATGACATTTCCATGACATTCCATGACAAAAATCTCAATTTTCCATGACATTTATAACATTTTTGTGTGGGGTCATGGGGCTTGACCCCTGAGAAAATTTCCAAAATCTAGAAAGCATATGGTACATTCTCGGAGAATTTGTAATATTAATTATATTATTTTCAAATTCTATGACATTCCATGACACATGGCAAATTTTTACAAAATTCCATGACATTCCAGACAGCTTTCAAATTCCATGACATTCCATGACTTTCCATGACACGTGGGAACCCTGCGAAATATGTTTTGCCTTGCAGGACATTCGGTCCTGGTGATTTTAGAATTTGCAGGACCGACTAGAATTTTGCAGGAATTTTCATGAAAGATGCTAAGTTACAGCATCATAAATGCGATTGGGGGATTTCATACAAGAATCAAATATTGACACGTTTTCTTGAAACTGCCAAAAGTCTGGTTCCAATAGGAAATCCGAATATTAAAAACAAATCTTTCACTGTGAAATTTAACATAATTCATCGCAGAAATTCCTGTAGGAAAACTGAAATTCCTACAAAAGGGATGGTCCTCATGTTTCGCTTTAAAAAGTATTTTGCTTGTATTTCTTTTATTGATATTAAAGTGATGATCCTTTCACAGTTCAAATGATCCATTCTCTTTTAATAACCAGATTCATAATTTTCTTAACGTTTATAAATACATCATGGATCTTTAAGAGGCTAGGTATGTTGTATTTGCACTCAGGTACCTACCTTGCCAAGACCTCTCTGTACGCTGACGTTTTTACACGAGACTTTGGCCATGTCATGTTGGTCTGAACAGGAGGAAAAAAGAAAATGGTATAAATGTGCTGCACAAATCAGTTTAAAGTGGGGAATAAAATAGAACAGATTTTAGTTAATTATTTCTGTACATGTCTACTTTTTAAATTTATTTCTAGATAAATGAACAGTCCATCTACTAAAGGAGCGCACACAAAGGAGATTTTTTATTTTGTCATAAAAGATGGAAGTGTTTGTCTGTTTATTTTTTTGAAATGACATTACAAACTGATTGAATATCACCTGAAAGTCACCTCTCGAGTGTGCGAGTTTTGAGATTGAGGCAATAACATGACCAAGTGTGGACCGTCAACAAGTTCCTGATGGTTGCTTTATCATGACAACAACATACGTCAAATACACGTCAAACTTAGTTTTAACACATTCAACTGCATTTCAATGACTGAAACAACTATATTCTTCTTCTAATACTGGAACCTCAGAAAACAATTTGGTTTTTAATAGTAATAAAATTCGTGTTTTTTTTACACAGGATGGATTTTAATTTCTTTTATTTGAATTTTAAAAATAAGAAAATTTAAAAAATAATGAAATAAAATTTAAAAAAAAAACAAAAAAAACTTGGGTGGTTACCTGATCCGCATGTCTGGCAGAGGTCGGGGTCACACTCACGGACGGCCAGGAAGCAGGGGCACTGCTTGGTGTTACACTGAGCCTTACAGCGACACCCGGGGAAACGGTTCTGGCCTGTCACAGGGAGAACACACACAGTCAGCATGTAACATGAGACGGAAATACTTATAATTCACACATTAATCTATGAGTTTTATATGATTTTTATCTCTATAGGCAAAACTGTAGTAACTGACTAAAATTGATCTGACAGATAGGTATTCATTTTGATGATTTGTTGGGGAGTACATTGTATTTTAGTCTATTAATATCCCTCTACTTTTTCTATTTGTATGAATTGACTTAGGTTTAATACTTTAACAGTAGCATTTGCCACTCACCACTGCTGCATCCATGCATCATGCCAACAATACAGGCTTGTGACAACACAAAATAAACCTTGAGGCTTCCTCCGGTACATAAAGTGGGTTACCGTCTTATACGCGAGTTTTGGCCACTATGGTACAGTACTAAAAGTTACCATATTCAGATCGCTGGTGCGGCTTGTAGGATCAGCCCAACGTTGAGATGCGGCTAATAGACAATTTAGGCTTATACGCGAGAATTTACGGTACTTTAAAATTTTAAAAAACATTTAAAACAACTATTTTTAATAAAATTTAAAAAAGCCGTGTTAGTACTTACAGTCGGGGCTGCACTGACAGAACTTCTCACAGAAGTTGTGGCCCTGCATACAGGGGCAGGTGTCGTCACACGGGAGGCCCGGGTGGTCGCACGGCGTGTAGCTGTACACGTGGTTGTTGACACCCTCCCGCTTCTGTTGGATCTTACGGCAGTGCATCGACCACAACCTAAGGGGCAATAGACATGAATTTAATTCATGTTTTAAACACACTGATTTCTCATTTAACACCAAACAGCAAATATCAATAAGGCATACCGGGTACTTATTTATATCACAATTCTGTCATTGGCCCCCACCAAATTAAAGAATTGGTCGACAGATTTTAGTTTTCAGAAAATGGTGAGGGCGGGCAATTCCCCCCCCCCCCAAAAAAAATCTCTTTTTTAGGGGGAGGGGGATTATTTGTCAAGATGCACATTCAATTCATGATTTTGAGAATTAACTCAATTCTTCAAGAAATGATGCGGGGCAATCCATCGAAAATTTTAAAAGAAGGGGGAAAAAATAAAGAGGATTTCCGGAAATATGGTGCAGGAATCCGTAGGCTAACTTTTTTTTAGGTCTGGTATCGAAGCATTTTTTTTTTTTTGGGGGGGGGGGAGGCGGGTGAAACCCGCTCTTGGTACTAGCATGAGTTTAGACTCCGTCAGGGAAATTGCTGACATAGAAACTTTATGAAACACTTTTTGATTACACTACTACTCAAAGCGAATCGTGTGCATTTCTTTGAATGAGTTAGTGTTAATATCTATAGAACTTTTTATGTTTCTATTATGTATATAATACCGATCCATGAAACAACTGGCCAATATAGAACTGATTAATTACATGCAAACAGTTGATTTAATTAGTGCATTAAACACTTATTTCTGATTTAACCGTCATACTTAAATTAGTAATCGCACCATTCGCTGAGATATAGCAAAGATGACCAGTTCACCCAAGTACGAAATGAACCAACCTTAAAACTAGCAAATACTTAGGGAGTGTTCATTTATTAATTACAGGGGGGGTGGTGAAATTTCGCGCGGAGGGGCGAAAAGCTTTTTTCTAAAAAGGGGCTTACATTTTTACGCCCCCCCCCCTCAAGAGGGGTTCAGAATTTTTTACGCCCCCCCACCCTCAGGAGGGGTTGGAAATTTTTACCCCCCCCCCCAAACCCACCACCCCCCTGTAAATAATAAATGAACATTCCCTTATAGAAAGTAATAAAAGTGGTCAATTCCATATTCATTTATTTCATATTCGAGTGTGTATGTCCACTGTTGGAGACATTATTTTCTCTTTCCCCTATGATGGTGCCCTGTATATGTCCCTGAACACACTGGTAAAATATGTAAGCCAAACAATAGGTATGTGTGAAAGTAGCCAACGCCATGAAGCCAGTGTGCTATATATGTACATCAAATTCTATAAGCTATGTAGTTTTACAGACATTTTCAATGCAGCCATGAGAGGGCTGGTATTTTGTGGAGGGTTTGTGTTTTTCCTATCAGAGAAGGACGTCGTGTTATTAGACACACTTCTTTATAGCATTTAAGGGTGTTAACCGTCAGTTATGTACTCAATACACAGAAGAAGCCCATATCAGGGTTCCCAAATCAGATTGAATTCCATGACATTTCCATGATATTCCATTGTGGAGGTCGGGGGGCTTGGCCCACAAGAAAATTCTAAAATCTAGAAAGCAACTGGTGCACTCTAGGAGATTTTGTAATATTAAGTCCGTTATTTTCTTATTCCATGACTTTCCAGACAAGTTTCAAATTCCATGACATTCCATGACATGTAAGAACCCTGCAATATGCAGAAACTTAATCCTCTAAGGACGGCATAATGCATCAATCCCTTGGTCGTCGTGCTGCAGCCGGGGCGAGTAACTCGCCCACGTCGCATGCCAACCCTACTGGGTTGTGACACTCCTAAAGGGTCGGCATGATGCACCAATGCAGCACCGGGGAAGGTTACTCGCCGGTGCTGCATTGGTGCATCATGCCGACAAATGTCATCTTTTAGTGACATGCCGTCCTTAAAGGGTTAAGTGATTGTTTTGTGTGATTCCCAATCACCTCAGTGAACAAAACAAAACACTTTAACTTGTTTAGCTTTCACTTACATTGATGTGAATCTATTTCAAGTCAAATTAAAATAGCAAATACATGTAATCCAGCAAACCAATATAGATTTATATTGATTGATTAGTATTAAGAACCATATTTGCCCTTTCATGTGCAATGGCGGCCTTAGATATAGAAATAGTTGCATCTATAATGAACTATTGGTAAACAATATCATCACAATTTGGAATTGGACCTCCAAACGCTATAAAAAGCACTTTTTCAAGCCCTCTTCAGGGTTAGACAAAATTATATGACTGAAATATCGAATACAAGGAAAAATATAAAAAAGAAGAACTACCGTAAAACCTTGTGTATTACCGTAAAACCTCTCTGATAAGCCGACCTCCCTTATAAGCCGACCGACCCCCCACTTTGAGAGAAATGTGTAAGCCGAATTGTGGGTCATTTAAATCGTTATAAACTGTAATGACTACATAGGAAACCTCCCTTATAAGCCGACCCCCCAATTGAAGCCAAATTTATAAGCCGAATTAGGCCCCAAATCCAAAAAAAAGGTCGGCTTATCAGAGAGGTTTTACGGTAGCTGTACCACTAACTTTATTTTTGACAAACCATATAAGCCGCACAGGGGTTCTGAAAATTGCTTATTTGCTACCATACTACACTTATAAAAACTCTCGTATTATATATACTAAGTAATAGCTGCACCAAAAATAGGCATGTTTGGTATCAAAAGAAAGCTGGGTGCCAGAGTCTGACTTGCGTACAAGCCGAGGCTTCTACATGAGGTTTCACGGTAAAAAAAAAAAAATCATAAAAAAAAAAAAATCACCAACGATCCCCAGAGTGTCCACGTACCTATGTTTCTTCTTCTTCTTGCGGGGAGGTGCTTTGTCGACATCCTCATCCACCTCTGTGAAATGCGTCGCTTCCTGCAACGCAAACTCGTAAACCTGCTTGCACGACTTGGTCTCCACCAGTTTGCCGATGGCGCAGTAGTTCTTCTGGAAGATGTTGTGCAGGACCCTGAATAGTGACTCCTCCGCCCCGGTCCATGTGGGGGTGGTGACTCGCGGCACCGGCATCGGCAGGTCTGCGGGGAGATTGAGAAGTTGATCTTTTATTGATTTGTGGGAGGAGTCACCAAGAGATATTTTACAGGTATTTAACCCTTTCAGGAAGCATGTCGCTAAAAGAGGGCATTTGTCGTCATGATGCACCAATGCAGCCCCGGCGAGTAACTCGCAGATGCTGCATTGGTGCATCAAGCTGACCCTTCAGGAGTAACCTCATTACTTGCTGCATGATGCTTGAATACAGCACTGGCGAGTTACTCGCCAGTGCTGTATCATGACAACCAAGGGCATGATGCAGTAAAGCATCATGCCATCCTTAAAGGGCTAATGTTCGGGTATTTTAGTGCCTAAAGATAATACTACAATGGCCAACTCAACACACGCCATAGTAAATCTTATCCTTTAGACAAAAATATTAACAGATCCTTACATACTCGTATGAAATTTAAATTTGATATGATTGATATAAAGAAAGGATATCATATTTGGAGTGAAGGTTAAAACACGTCTTATTTGTAATTCATTTGAGTTATCAACGGTATTAAAAGCTAAGTTGAACAAGATAATTATTGTTGGTGCACAATCTATTTATTTCAAGTGACAAAGTCGTGATTCTATCACAGCTGTTAAGATGCAGAGAACGTGTGAATTTGGTTTCATGGAAGTTCAAATTCTGGATAAAAAACTGACCTATATCAGTAGAACTAGGTCAAACTCTGGATTACTGACCTATATCTGTAGAACTAGGTCAAACTCTGGATTACTGACCTATATCTGTAGAACTAGGTCAAACTCTGGATTACTGACCGATATCTGTAGAACTAGGTCAAACTCTGGATTACTGACCTATATCTGTAGAACTAGGTCAAACTCTGGATTACTGACCTATATCTGTAGAACTCTGGCTGTCCTCGCTGCATGTACTGGCTGCGCTACTGGACGGTCCGTGTTTCCGCTTCCGACCGTTTGTTCTCGCCGGTGACCCTGACCGTGACCCGCGTTCACTGCGGTCCCGGTCCCGATCACGGTCCCGGGTACGCTCGTTCCCGTTTACACTGCCCTCCTTCTCACCCTCAGACTCCTCTACTTTAGGTTGAGGCTGAACATTTAAAATTATATATCATGATTTTGAAGAACATCAATTGCTTTTCAGTGTAAATTAGAGGTCATTTAGTTTTATTCAGACAGGGTTCATTATTGACCATTTTGAAAAAAGATTTTTTTTTGTGAACATAACTACCGTATTCGACGTAATAAGCGCCCCCCCCCCCTTTTGGGGCATTTTAGACTAGAACAAAGGCTCACATTTTACGATTTTGGTGACAATTGAACTCTCAAGTAATAAAAACACCATGAAAATAGTTTCTTAAGCGGCCAGGGCGCTTATTACGTCGAATAGTACGGTGTGTGTGATGTTATATCAAGTTACAGGACTGAATTATTTATCGATCCACGTTAGGCAGATTTATTATGACATACTGCATTCATGAATCATTACGTGCATAATGCATGAGAGCATTACTAGTATGCAGCCCCCAAAGGGTTAATTGAAATACACACCAGCCCGATGAGGAAGCAGTCGGGCCCGCACGGCTCTGCGTCTGTCTTGATGTCATGGTTCTTACGATTCAACATACTCGGACTCGGCTTGAATGCTGCAAAATATCACACAGATCACTTGACATGAATTAGATCATACTCTAGGCCAGTCTTTGCAAAAACTTTTTCATCCCACAGGACATTCGGTCCTGCAAATTTTGAATGTTGCAGGACCGGCTACATTTTTGAAGGACCGGATAGCCACATATCTAACAATTTAGGCATTTCAGGTATAAAATAGTTTGATCTATTGAAAAGACATTTTATTTGTATTTCTATGTCTAAATCAGGATAAATACACAGTCAGGCACCTACCCCCACCAACATATTTCAGGTTTAGAAACCCAACTAAATTATTTTAGTTCAGAAAAACTCAAAATGTGACAGGACATTCGGTCCTGCTATACATGTCAATCTGCTGGACCGGTGGCATTCTAGAAGGAAATTGTCCTGCATGTTTTCGCAAAGACTGCTCTAGGTCTCAATTTATCATTACTTACGGTTATTTATACACACCACAAGGCTTCTGGATTTTAGAACTTTTATTCTATCTTTTAAAATTTTTGAAAAATAAAATTAATATCTAAAAACAGTGGAGTACTCACGGTGTAGGAAGCAGTCGTACTTGTAGCAGCGCCGACAGAAGAGTGTGTGGAAGGAGTGCATGGTCTGTTCACGAGGGACACTCTGGGCGTCCGGGCCCTCGATGTTGGGCGTACAGTCAGGAGGTTGCACGGTCGGGTCTCGCAGCTCAGTCAACTCACGATACCTTTAGAGGGCAAGTTTAAGCGTTTTCTTTTAGTTTAGAACGTATTTATTCACTTGGTGATGGTTTTTTTTTGTTTTTTTTAATAAACCTCACTCCAGTTTATTAGTGTCAGGGTTCTCCCCACAATGTAACGACACCGGCGGGCCGCCGGCGTACTTTTCATTGCCGCCGGCGTCAAATTACCCCAGAATCGCCGCCGGTGTCATTTTAGCTTTCTATAGGTTTTTGAATTTTTAAAATCCATCAATTAGAACAGAAGTTATTGCAATTTTAGGGCTTTTTATCCGAAAGAAAAGACTTTTTTGCTTCGCTTTGGATGTGGTACGATAGATTGCTTGTATAAGCCTCATGCCCAGCTTTATGGGAGAATCCTATAAGCCGCACATTGGGTCTGATTGTATAAGCCACTACTTCTACGCAAGAATTTACGGTGTGATTTTTGAGTCTGTGGAGAACCCTGAGTGTGATTTTTTTAAATGAAATACGGTACATTTAGATGAGGGCTAGAGGACCTCAGCCATTAATCATAAATATACATAATTGATAGCAGTCTCAAGTGTTAATTAATTTAGAAACTATGGGCAAATAGGCTTTGAAGGGATGTGATTCCTTCTTAACTATTGTGTTGCAAACAAAGTGAGAATTCCCTGTTAGGGTCTTGATTTTCCAAACAACTGTTAATAACCCCACCTCTGTTAACGACATTTTCTAGCATAAAATGATATTGAATAAATGCAATAACACTACAGTACTGCAGGGCAAACTATATATCAGTTCCCAATACAGACTTAGAGTGCTACTGGTAGGTATGTAGATTGGAAGCTGACATATTCTAAAGCTGACCTACCTCTACGCAACAAGACTTTTTTTTCTCAGTGCTATACGCTTACAGAAATACCAAAAGTCAGTGTATACAACTATTTCCATGGAACTAAAGATGTTACTTTTCACTAAGAATTGATGTGATGATGTGATCATGACCCATCACTTTGACATTTATCCCTATCTATTGGGATGTTATAAATGCATGAGGCTGCCCATACTATTACATCCCCCTAGAAAGGTATGATTTTAAATTTTTTTTTTAAAGTCACTCACTTGTCACGTAGTTCTTCGGGTGTCCCCTTATCGGGGAACATGACAGATATAGCCTCAAAGATGATGTCACTCGGGAAGTTACTTCCCTTTGAGGATAGAGAACTGGTCGAGGCCGCTGCAAACAACACAAATAGACATATAATTAAAGTTAGTATATCCGAAAAAAAGTTATTTTGTGAATCCAATTAAAGTTGGTCCATACACTTTGACAAACCATCCCTAGATGGTGGTTGATCACAAATCACAATTTCAATGGGCTGTAAGGACCCAAGGATGGGGTTCCATGATACCCATCTAAAGGCTTGTTCTAGTGTATTTGCAATGGGTGCACATTAATTCGTGCCCTCCAAAATGTGCATCAGGGCAATAAATGTGAGGATTATTTCCAAATACAAGCATAAATAGAGGGGCTGAGAATGAAAAACAAATGCAGCAAATGAAGTATGATCAGTATGAACACCTTGACTCATATTCAACGAGAATTAATTTTTGAACCCCTATCATCGGATATACTAGCTTTAAAACACTGCAATTCATTCTCTACAAAATAAATATACAGCAGTCCAACATTATAGCACTCCAATGCACTATATGGATATATATCTAAAACTGGACATCGACATCCATGTAACAGAAAGCTATATTTATTAGAAGTAGAAATCCATGAATATCTATATGAAGGAGAACACCATGTTCATGCCTATATGTCTGTGTGTATGTTCATTTCGAAATTCAAGATTGCAACCATTGATTGAATGCCACCATGCTTTCAATGTAATCTCGAATTGCAGTTGCAGTAGTTTGATACTAATAAAAAAAAATCTATTCTATTTTTCTTTCATGAACAGTTGGCATCCCATAGATTCAAGATGGCTATCACTTATTGAATGTCCCGATGCTTGAAATGCAATCTTGACTTGTAGTTGCATTAATTTGATACTATCAAAAAAACAAATCCTATTTGATTTTTCCTTCATTCAACCCATTCAAGATGGCTACCATTTAGTAAATGCCACAATGCTTTCAGTGCAATGAAGAATTGTAGTTGCATTAATTTGATATCTATATAAGAACATTTCTATTTGATACCTTTTTCAAACACAGTTGGCACCCCATAGGTTTAGGATGGCCACCATTCATTGAATGCCACAATGCTTTAAATGCAATCTTGAAATGTAGTTGCATTAATTTTAAACTGTTAAAAACATCCAATTTAGTTGTTTTTTTCATGAAGAGTTGGCACCCCATAGGTTCAAGATGGCCACCAATCATTGAATGCCATAATGTTTAAATGCAATCTTGAGTTGCTGTTGCATTAATTTGATTCTTAAAAAAAAAACTTTCTTTTTTTTCTTTCATGAACAGTTGGCACCCCATACATTCAAGGTGACTACCAGTCATTGCATGCCACAATGCTTTAAGTGCAATCACAAATTGTAGTTGCATTAATTTGATACTATCAAAAAAACAAATCCTATTTGATTTTTCCTTCATTCAACCCATTCAAGATGGCTACCATTTAGTAAATGCCACAATGCTTTCAGTGCAATGAAGAATTGTAGTTGCATTAATTTGATATCTATATAAGAACATTTCTATTTGATACCTTTTTCAAACACAGTTGGCACCCCATAGGTTTAGGATGGCCACCATTCATTGAATGCCACAATGCTTTAAATGCAATCTTGAAATGTAGTTGCATTAATTTTAAACTGTTAAAAACATCCAATTTAGTTGTTTTTTTCATGAAGAGTTGGCACCCCATAGGTTCAAGGTGGCCACCAATCATTGAATGCCATAATGTTTAAATGCAATCTTGAGTTGCTGTTGCATTAATTTGATTCTTAAAAAAAAAACTTTCTTTTTTTTCTTTCATGAACAGTTGGCACCCCATACATTCAAGGTGACTACCAGTCATTGCATGCCACAATGCTTTAAGTGCAATCACAAATTGTAGTTGCATTAATCTGATACTAATAAAAAAACTAATTCTATTCTTTTTTTTTATTTATGAACAGTTGGCACCCCATATATTTAAGATGACTACCATTCATTGAATGCCCCGATGCTTG
This sequence comes from Harmothoe impar, assembly GCA_947462335.1. Classification (NCBI taxonomy): domain Eukaryota; kingdom Metazoa; phylum Annelida; class Polychaeta; order Phyllodocida; family Polynoidae; genus Harmothoe; species Harmothoe impar. The sequence goes on along the minus strand of OX381719.1, from coordinate 57,316,473 downwards.
AAATGCAATCTCGAATTGTAGTTGCATCAATTTAATGCTAATAAAAAACAAATTCTTATCAATTTTTCTTTCATGAATATTTGGCACCCCATAAGGTGGCCACCATTCATATTAATGCAAATAGAATGCTTTAAGTGCTATCACGACTTGTAGTTGCATTAATCTGATACTAAAAAAAAAAATCTATTTGAATTTTCTTTCATGAACAGTTGGCACCCCATAAATTAAAAATGCACCCAGCACCCAGGTCAACAGCTATATACAGACACGTGTACCTCCCCTGCCTGTTCTCCTTCAATGCACAGTGAAGAGGGTGGGAGGGGGTGACCATCAACAGTGCACAAACACTTTGATTGGATGACAATGCAGTTTTTATATTACAACCTAAATTTGTGCAACGAAAATCATCAAGAAATACTAAGTATTTTTTCCAAAGAATAGCTTTTCTAGAATGGCTCGGTATTCAGGAATCCTACTGCGAATAAAAAAATGTCAAATTCTAATTCTAAATACCTGAAAATTGAGAAATGCTGACGTTCACGGGTTATGTAGGAAATGTACTAAAAACAGCAAAAAAGGGCAACAAAACCCTAATTTTCTCAAAAGCTGTTCAGTAGGATTTTTTCTAACTGAGGTTCCACTGTTTTCTACCCTCATATTACACATTGGCATAGAGAATATATTGACACCTAGTCAGGATTTTGCGCTAGGAGCAATCTGTGAGGCGAAAAACAGCCAAAATGAGCCACTGGTCTGAAGTATAAAACTGGGCATCGATCACTATAGAGCTACAAAGAGACAGAGAATCGATGTCCAGTAATAAGTACAGTGATTGAAGAGATGTTAGTTAATCGGCCCCAGTAAAAGTGCTCTAGTCGACTACATATAGGGCCTGAAGATACAGTGTTTCCGGTCCTACCCAGCGGAACAGGATCTAACATTTCCGGGGAAATTTTTTAATGCGAAACATTCCTCTTTTTTTCTAAAAAGCTGTCCAACCATACCTTACTTTTTTCAGTAATCTACTGGAAACGTACCTATTTAGCTCACAGGTATGACAGCTAATATCAACACCATGGTGCATAGGGCGGTGAATACTCAGGTTTCCAACAAAAAAAATCTGATTGAATTCCATGACATTTTCATGACAAAAATCTCAATTTTCCATGACATTTATAACATTATGAAGGTTAGGAGGTTATCCCCCATGCCTCTCCCGAGAAAATTTCTAAAATCTAGAAAGCAAATGGTATATTTTAGGATATTTAGTAATATCAATTCCATTATTTACAAAATTCCATGACATTCCAGACAACTTTCAAATTCCATGACATTCTATGACACGTGGGAACCCTGTGCATGGTTTACACACTGCGCCACTCACCGTCTCCCTTATCGATGGCGTCCAGGTCGGCATCGGGGTGAGCTGCGTGCAGGGTGTTTACAAGGTCCACGAAGATGTCGTCCTCGATGAAGCCCTCGTTCTTACTGCCGTGCACCTGCCGGAGGGATGTTGGTGATATCCATTTCATTTTGATTGTTACGATCCTTTTAAGGATGGCATGATGCATTAATGCATCATGCCCTTGGTTGTCATGATGCATGAATGCAGCCCTGGCGAGTAAATCGCCAGGGCTGCATTCAAGTATTATGTCGACCCTTTGAGGTTGAGACACTCCTGGAGGGTCGGCATGATGCACCAATGCAGCACCGGCAAGTTACTCATCGGGGCTGTATTGGTGTATCATGACAAATGTTATCTTTTGGCTACTATTTTAGTCTCGATTTCCCAATTATTTCGATACTAGAAGAACATTTGAAAGCTGCTTTGAAAATAGTATGCTTGTAGCAGGATTCTAAATATGAAAGTCAATACTTAGAATCTCTATAAAAGATCCTCAAAAATCATCCTATTATTCAAGAGAAATTATGTATCTAAATTTTCATGGCTCGTTCAGGCATCGATTTCATTGACTGGACACAACTTATTTTTGTCTCTGGGCCCAGTGGACAGACATGTGCTGAAGGCCTGAGTGGGTATGGACGACATAGTGTACCTAAGTCTCGCGATAAAGTAATTAATTTTTTTGCTGGTTCTAACTAAAAATAACCACAACTAAGTTAGCCTCAATAGGTCCCAGATCCGTATTAGTGGAAATATATGAAGACAAAAATTTTCACCCATTCTTCAGACGATAATCGGTAAGCCCACAAGGGCCCGGAAGTTGGCGATCACGTAATGAGACTTAGGCCACCTTTTTTTGATAACTTGGATTACGGGCTTTTGGCTCCATATTTTTGGAAGGGCAGAGGCAAAAAAAAAAAAAAAAAAAAAAAGGCATAGAAAATCTCATTTCTGGGCAATCTAATGAAGATATATTGAGAATTATCCCCAATCTGAAACGCCTCATTCTACCTTTTGCTGGTCAACATGTACTTTTTTTTTTTTTTTTGGGGTAAAATTCTCAAAAAAATCTCGGAGGGGAAAGGTAAAAAAAAACAAAAAACTTTTTTTTTGTTGCAAAATGCCAAAAATCTCGGCGTCGGATCCGTAATCCAAGTTATCCAAATAAAACGGCCTTAGCCGCCCTATGCCTACCTTGCCGTCGTAGTTCTTGATGAGCTCCTCGATGAAGGTTCCGTCCTGCTCCAGGAGGTCGTCCCCCATGTAGGGGATGTTGTGTAGCACCGTCTCGTCCTCCACCTACAGACATACACTAGAAGTACACCCAATGATGAAGGTACATACACAACATGTAGAGTAAATGATGAAGGTTAGAGGTCCCTCACCCCGATGTAGGGGATGTTGTGTAGCACCATCTCGTCCTCAACCTATGTTTTTTGTTTTCTCTTAGTAAAAAGAGTGATTTTAGAAGCAAAAATGTCTTCTCAAATTTTCTCAAAAACTTTTTTTTTTGGGGGGGGGGGGGGGGCATGTTACTTGAACACAGCTTCTTTTTTTTTGGTCTTTAGGGGTTAACCCACCAGTACAGCACTCTGCTGCCCTTAATTTTAACCCTTTAAGGCCTAGCGTAGACTATAGTTGACACCATGGCAGGACATAGTCGACGCCATTTACATAGGAATAACACAGGAATTGAAATGAGGTCCGTCCTTCTGGGAACTATTACATCTCAGAGGTCGTCCCAGCAGCAAGCAAAACTTTTTTTGGTCAGGATTCCAAGGGTTAAAGGGTTACCTCACCAATACAGCACTGACCCTCCAGTACCCAGCCTCGGGCAGTGTCTATTCCATTGTTGGATAGCCTTGGAGCATCTGACTCCAATACTCATATTTCACCTATCGTAAAACCTCGTCTATAGGTCAATTTTTTTTGGGGGATTTCCTTTTGCTATACCGTATTCGACGTAATAAGCGCCCTGGGCGCTTATGAAATTAATTTTATGGTGTTTTAAGTACTTAAGAGTTTAATTGTCTCTAAAATCGAGAAATTTAAGCCTTTGTTCTAGTCTAAAAATACCCCAAAAAGGGGAGGGGGCGCTTATTTGGAGGAGGGCGCTTATTACGCCGAATACGGTAATTCGTTTTTTTACCTCAAAAGTCCAAAACGACCTATAAGTGAGGTTTTGAAAAAAATATTAAGTTTTTAGGGGCTTAAAAATATTTATTCCAAATACTGTAAAATACACCTTTTTTCAAGGATTCTTTCCCCGAATAAGACCTGCTTGTTTCTCTACAAGTAGGGGGTCGTCGTAAGAAGGGCAGAATATCATAAATAATACTCAATTTGGCCAGACAAAGGGTGCTTTAGGGGGTCTGGGGTGGGGTCTAGCCCCCCAAAAAATTCTCAAACTCCAATTCAACCTATAAGTTGGGTTTTCCAAAAGTTCATTGTATTTTACTATAGGTCGATTTTTTCCCCTCAAAATTGCAATTCGACCTATAAGTGAGGTCGACCTATAAGCGAGGTTTTACGGTACCTGTCAAGTACAGGTGTTAATCATACAGTAGCCCCAAGATAATTTAATTACCACTTTGATCTAGATTAGAATCTGTCTATACTTGAAAAGATTGATTGTGTGATATACATCACATGTGACCCAGGGCTATGATAACTCATTAAGAAACAAACAGGCAATTTGATGTAGATCTAATGTAATGCACAGTGTCCCAAGTCCGAATACCCAAGTCTGAATACCCAAGTCTGAATACCCAAGTCTGAATACCCAAGTCTGAATACCCAAGTCTGAATACCCAAGTCCCTATACCCAAGTCCCAATACCCAAGTCCCAATACCCAAGTCCCAATACCCAAGTCCCAATACCCAAGTCCCAATACCCAAGTCCCAATACCCAAGTCCCAATACCCAAGTCCCAATACCCAAGTCCCAATACCCAAGTCCCAATACCCAAGTCCCAATACCCAAGTCCCAATACCCAAGTCCGAATACCCAAGTCCGAATACCCAAGTCCGAATACCCAAGTCCGAATACCCAAGTCCGAATACCCAAGTCCCAATACCCAAGTCCCAATACCCAAGTCCCAATACCCAAGTCCCAATACCCAAGTCCCAATACCCAACCCCCAAGGCTTAAAGGTCCAATTCTTAATAACCCTCCATGTAAGTGTCTTTGTGCACCACTATCAGAGTTTTTCTTGCTGCTAAAAGCGTCTCACTTTTTGATCTCTCCTGCTCTTAACCATTGCAGGTATAGGAAGTCTGTGTGAACGTGACTCTTTTAAAGTCAGGATTCAAGGTCACTGGCCTATCTTCAGCATTAGTTCACAGAGACTTGTTTTTTGGGTTGTTTTTGACATTTTTTATTTGTCTTTTTTCACTAGGAAAAAATATTGTACGGAAATTTTGGAAAAGACGGGAAGAGAAAGACAGTTCCCGAGATGTGTATGAGCTTTTTTGGGGAGAGAAGTACCAAAAAACAAAAGCAGGGTGAATTTTCAAAGTCAGCTGACCAATCTATGTTTTTTGTAGGAAAACCGTCTCACAGAGACCCAGGGTTCCCTGGGTCAATTAATGAATGTGTATTGACCAATACACACCCATTTGCGCCAACAATCTGGCGCAAGTTGGTATCAACTGAAGATAAGCTCTGCTCCCTGAGTCCCATACCATACGCAGGAGAGGGGACGGAGCAGTGTTGGTATAGGAGTCCGAGACTGTCCAGTACGTACCATGAAGTTCTGCTGCAGGGGTGCCCAGGAGTACATGGTGGGGAGAGCGGCCACAGCGTTCAGCAAGCGGAGCGGAACCGTCTGAGACCCAGGGAACATCCCGCTCTCAACTTCACACTGAAACACACAATAATTTTTTTTGATATAAACTTTTTTATTATTATTGATCGCTCATAATATGAATGAGCCATGATACAATCAAATTGTCCCTTTTCAATATTCAACTTGAAAGGGTTTCAGATTTCTGTGTTATAAATGATTTAAAACAGGATTACTTTTTATATAGATCTAACATGTATATTATTTGGCCCTGCGCCATTTGATACGTTCACATCTTTAATGGTGCATTAAATTCCCCAACCGTGCGCCCATTTGCACATTGGTCATATTCACAATTCCTTTCTTAAATAGTTAACTGTCCTTTTATTATCCAAAATAGCCTATTGGAAAAATCTTTTCAATATCCCTGCTAAATGATTTGATGCAAGATCCTCCATACAAAAAAAAAAAATTCTAAATCATTGCTTATACTTATATCAATATAGGCCTCACATCTTCCTTAATGGATTGCTACAAGACCCTTCATACAAGAACACTAGAGTATACACAGACCTTCCGTGTAACAGGGACTTGGCTGAACGTCTCTGCTGCCCGGAGCGGTTGTGCCGTAGAGAGCTTCCAGCGGACATCTTGCTTGTTAACCTCGTCCGAGATATAACGCCGGTTTGCGGAGAAAAGTCTCTTTACGTCGTCAGCGCGCTTAAATCGCTTTTGTTGTTTGAGCCGCATGTACTCGGACTTGACCCGCTTCTTCCAGTCTTGCATGCACTTGAAGTCCCGGAACTTGGTGTTTCCCATCACCCCCGCCATCTTGGCACAGTTTTAATGTCTGAAACATGATAAATGGGAATCGTGGATTAAAGCAGGAGGTGAAAAACTGATTTGAAGTCTAAGACAAATTCAAGAATTATTGTCTGGATATGAACATAGATGACATGTTGACTTTTTAGGGAGACAAGTTATTTATCATGAGAAGCTCGATGCATACATGTACTGTTTCATTTTTTTTATTGTCCAGACTGAAATATTAACTTAATCTAGGGGAGTGGTCATTTTTTAACAACAGGGGGGGGTTGGTGGATTTCCACGCGAGCGGGTCGAAATTTTTTTGGTCCCCCCGCGAGAGGGGTCGAAATTTTTTTGGTCCCCCCTTCAGCAGGTTGAAATTGAGCGCGGGCGAACCCTTTGAGCTATAGTAATGCGCGGGCTTTTCCGCTGAAAAGGGGTGTAATTTTTTTGGTCCCCCCCCTCAAGAGGGGTCCAAATTTTTTTGGTCCCCCCCCTTCAAGGGGTCCAAATTTTTTTGGTCCCCCCCCCAAATCCACCAACCCCCCCCTGTTGTTAAAAAATGACCACTCCCTAGGCCTATTATTTATCTATATCAAAGAGGGCGAGTGACTGAAATCGCAGGTGACTAATGGTTCATCCCAGAATCACAGGTAGGGAGGGGTTCTGACATACATCTAGTTGGGTGAGATCCGGGTCTCTCCCAGGCGCTTCACTGAGACAGCCTGTCTAGGTGAGAGAGGTGACAGGGTGGGGGGAGTAGCTAGAGTAGGGTAGTTGAACGTGCCCAAAACTAATGGTCGCTAGATTCTAAGAAAACACTGGCAAATCCATCCACGTTGCTTCGCGATGCTACTGAGAGCAATGAGGGCCGACGTAACAATTGTATGCGGCAGACTCTGGCTCCAGGAACATACAAAGAAGTGTATGATTTGCCGGAGTCTGTTTGCAAACATAGATCATAGTCATAACAAACAATGCTGTGAGGAATTTGCTAAAACCAAAGTAAACACAACTTTATTATGAAAAGGTCACCCTTTCTTGCTGCATTGGTCTAGACTACAGCTAGATTCTGACAGGTGCTCCCTTGCCCTTGGTCGACATCAGTGATTTATATTGATTGATTAGTGTTAAGAACCATATTTGCCCTTTCATGTGCAATGGCGGCCTTAGATATAGAAATCAGTTGCATTTATAATGAACTATTGGTAAACAATCACTACAATTTGCAATTGGTCGACATCAGTGACTACGAAGTATTTTATTTTTAAGAGTACAGGCCGTAAGTAACACTAACAGGGCTGCGGCAGGACTCCAGACTGGCAGAAGTCGCAGCAAGAGCCACCACTCTATTTAACATAAATTCTTATTATGAAGGGTGACAATCCGTCATCACCAAGTTGAATTCACCATAGAGAACATTGGTTAACAGAGCAGACCTAGTTGAGCTTTCCCAACCTACTATTCTCGGGAGCGGTTGTCTGGTAACTAAGGAAGTCACAAAGGGTCTAGCTACGTAGGCAATGTACTAGGAAAAGTCACCTTTTTGCTATTTTCTCTTCAGATAATGGTATTAGAACATAGTGCATCTCAAATCTGGAGCATATTTTGAATATCTTTCAGAATTTGCCATGCATTTTGATGTAGGTTATCTAGATTTCTTGCGATAAGGATTTTAACACCTTTTCCCCACACATTGCCTGTTTGATTTAACCCTTTTCCAGTACCCTTATCAGGTGTGAGATCAGCCAGATAAGGGCTATACTCCTATGTGTGACGTAGGTGCTGCTCCCAAGAATACTCCGTGTACAGGCGTAGCCGCAGTGGGTTACGTCGGAACTAAGCAGACCCCGAAACCGTAGGGTTAGTCACTCACACGGACAATGAATGAAGAACAAAAACAACAGTTATTGAAAACCATAATGAGTCTAATAAACTGTTATGAGTCTACATAACCAAAAAAAACAAAACAACAGTAGCCTGAGTAGGCTACCCATCCAGTCACTCTCCCCCTGCTGTCTGGCACAGCCTGGCCTGAGCGATAATGAGAGAATTCTACGGGTACACGAATCTACATCCAAAAACACAGTGATTGACAATCAAACTAAGCCTACCACAGCATGGAAACTGTGCTGATCTTAAAGAACATTGATATGAGGTCCTTCCTCAATGTTTATTTCACATGATTAAATTCAAAAACGTAAAATAAAAGCGGAGAAAATCAGATGAACTCCACGGATTGGGAAAAATGAAGAACCGTCGTTTCTTTGTAAGAAAATCACTCGTTTGCTCCGGAGATTCGCGATACAAAGATTCAAACTGCAGTGTACACGATACTACAATGCGTATTCCATACATTACATTCATTAGTATGGACTTTATCTGACTTACCTTTTAAGAAACGAAGGAAATATTAGAAAACATGCAGTGCATCCCATTTGAAGACCGCCAACCCCCGACCACGACCGCCGCGCCCTCTTCAGTGGAGCAGGCGAACTGAAGAGTATTTCTCCCGCTACTCGCCAGAGGGCAGTGAGAAATGAATGCCAGTCTTTTGCCGCGTCAACCCTGGTCAACCCAAAAGAAGTCAACAGTTGAGTCCTATGGTATTCCTATCTTGCAGGGGCCTTGGGAAATTAGACAGTGACATTAGGATAGTATGGGCTTTCTAAATCTGATTATTTTGTTGTAAATAGTCCAATTAGAACCAAACTTAAAACTATTTCAAGTTTTCTTGCAGGAATATTTGGGAAGTGTTAATTTATTAGCTACGGAGGGGGGGGGGGGGGGTTAACAATTTTTTACCCCTCCTGGGGGGGGGGGGGTAAAAAGTTCTGCCCCCTTAGGCTATGCCCCTTTTTCGCAAAATATGTGTTACTATAATTCAAAGGGTGGGGGGTTATCGGCGCCTTTGGCAAAGGGGGACACTTGAGTTTATGTTGCATTTATTGTCACTATGTGATGTTCATAAATACAGCTTGATAGGAGGGGGGCACAAAAAAAGTGTCTGTGCCTCTGCGTGAAATCTCACCAACCCCACTGTAATTAAATTAACACTCCCTTATGTTCTCATACAAATATGTAGCCTATATAGCCTACCAACAGTCTTTTTTCCGATGTGAAATTCACCTGCGATCTTTGACAACTTATTTCTATCTTTTCTTCACATGCTAAACTGATGTTAAATGGCTACCCTCTATATGAACTCTGGATAGACTTTAAGTTTAAAAACCAAAGTGCTGGAGAGAGAAATGATGTTTTACCTATGTTGTGTCATTTCTCTCTTTTTGCGTCTAAATTTACCCTCTACACTGTAAGAAGTAAGTTCTGTACACCTTAAGCAAAGGTTGCTGGCAACCTTTGTTCTAGTAGATTTTGCTGTAGGTGTACAGCAACTCAATTTACTGACTTGCTCTACATTTACAGCAACTTCTACTGTAATTTCATAGTAACTACTACTGTAAATTTACAGCAACTTCTACCGTACATCTACAGCAATAGTTGCTGGCAACTTTTGTTCCAGAAGAATTCTACTATAGGTTTCATATTGTTGCTATCATCAATTTATATCAATTAATATGCATGCATGGAGAATACTTTCCTGCATAATAGTTCAATTTCAGCTAGGATAATACACACTACACATTGTAATGGTTTAATCCTGCTTTAATACAGCTGAACTGTATGTGATACCAGCTTTTTCCCAGTCCAGGCACTGAAGCATTTAACTTTTCCCACTAATGTGGTGTCTATTCAATACTTTTGCTATTTTTGTATTATTCAACACAATTATGCAAACATCAATACACTTTATGATAACTGCATTCAGTCTCTCATCCACGCTTATTCTACAATGTCTAGAGAGTTTGTGAGGCTATATTTGTACAATGTACTGTAAATGTACAGCAACATTGCTGGAGACCCAATTTACAGTACATAATGCTTTAATTACTTGGCAAATAGTGCTGTACATAATGCCAACTACAGCAAAAGGTGCTGTAAATGTACAGCACATTGTGCTGTTTAAATGCAGTAACTTTTTACAGTGTGGGTTATTTGAAATATGCTCTGGATTATCTGATTATCTAAAATACCATCAACATTATTTAAATTAGCTTCACCTAGCGCCATAGGGATCAGAGAGCATGCACATATGATTAGTTCCCTTTCGACACATCAAAGAGAGGGTGGCGCCACAGCTACTTCTTGTGGTAATGTACAATATCGCCGTCCTCCACAGATGGCGGATGCAACACGTACAAAGCGAAACCGTACAACCCATATCTTCGCCGTTTATGGTCCGACCAACTTGCTTTTTGACAGGGACAGAAGACGGTACATGCCCGCAGCCCGCGACTGTCGCCCACACCCACCTGCACACCCACCTGCTCACCCACACCCACCTGTAGGCCTGAAATGGAATAATATATATGTGCCCCTACATGGGTAAAATTCGACACGTGCGACACGGCGACACGGCCCTTTTAAAAATCGACGGACACAGACACTTTTGAGATAAAAATCGACCTACAGAGTTTTTTCTCTGAGTTCCTATATACCTAAAAAGTGACGCAGTGACACACTGTTTTGCTCTAAAAAGTGACATAGTGACACGGCCAAAATTCTGGTTACCCATGTAGAGGCACATACATGTATGACACCTGACTTCAGGGTGCCTTGTAACAAGGAATTCATTTCTGATGCCAGAATTGACGAGTTAACGAGTATAAGGGAGTACTAAATCTAAGTACATGATAAGATACAGACCCAGCTTACCCTGGGTCATCTGTGAGGTCACTTACACACTCAATATTTGGATATTCATAAGGAAAATATTTTGGGGAGGGGGGGGGGGGTTATTGGCAGGTGCAGTTAAGGGGTGATCCATTTAGTATGTCACGCTTTTTTTGGCCATTTTGAAGACCCCCCCACCCCCATGTCACACTTTGTCACACATTTCCCAACACCCCCTAGAAAAGTATGTCACAAATCTGCCGACACCCCCCCCCCCCCTGTATAATATTTATGTATCGTATCGTTTAAAAGGGCATACATATCTTGTGATTAAGCAAGTCCTTCTGGACAGGACAATAATAGATTTATCAAATAGAACCCTTTTGAACAGATAATACAACAGTTCAAAGAGGCAGTAACAAAATTACATGAGCATTGTTCACCCTAGATATTTTTGATAGTTGGGCCCTCGATCCATAGATTCATGTCAGTGATCACAGGAATATAAAGTGTGCTAGTGCTACTATAGGGGAATGGGGCACTCAATTTTATTTCAACATGGGTGTGCAGTTGGCCCTCAGGCAAGCCTTTCTGTTAGTGAGGGGGATTTTGTGAAAAGTGACCCCAAGTGAGGGAGATTTTGTGAAAAGTGTTTAGGTTTAAGCAGATTCTCTGCAGATTGACCTTGGTGAAAGGGATTTTAACCAAGTGTAGTGGTACCAATAGATGCTGCTATACTACCAGTGGTAAGCAGGCTACAGAGTGGGCTAGGTGCAGGTGAACCCAGTGAACCCAGTGCGCGTGTGAGCCGAGTGGTCACCCGGGCCGGATGCCACACTGCGCGGTTGGGCCGGATGGTCACTCAGTGCAGTTGAACCCACTGCGCGTGTGAGCCGACTCGGCTCGCGGGCCGGATGCCACACTGCGCGGTTGGGCCGGATGGTTGGCACCCGAGCCGGACGCCTCAATGCGAGTGCGTGCGTGCCGGACACCGCAGTGCACATGTGAGCCGACTGGCCAGCTACATCCCTACCAGATACCACACGGTGCGTCTGGGCCGAGTGACGGCGTCCCTGCCGGACGCCGAGCTTCCGGCTCAGGTGCAGCACTGCGCGGTTGGGCCGGATCGCGGCATCCGCGCCGGACGCCGAGCTTCCGGCCCAGTTCCGCACAGGGTATATATAGCTGCTGCCTGCCACCACCCAGCCATTTGGACCTTGGTCTCACCGGGAGCCACATGGTGGTGTACAGTGAGAGACCTCTGTCTGACCAGCCCTATCCCCACCTACTGGTTATTCTAGATATATACTAAGATCTGTACTTTGTAAACACAAGGATTTGCCACACAATAAAGAGGATTATTCTTACTTGCTGGAGTCTGGTCATATGTTAGTAGTAACATCTACACAAGTATTCTGATGAGAAACTCCAAAGTGACCTTTTGTTGAAATCCCTTAATAAAAGTGACACTTGGTGAGGGTGGTTTTGGTGAAAAGAGGATTTTGATGAAAAGCAGACCCTTCATAAGGGGGATTTTGCTCAAAATGTAACCTTGCCAGCCACACACTTGTGTATACAAAATAAACAACCCCCCGGCACTGCTATCCTCTGCCCTGGTATTGGAAGATTTGTGGCATCCACATATTCCTCCTCTATCCAGGGCAGTTCTTCTTGGTTCATATTCCAGGCAGCACACATGAAATTATGATTCCACTTAGTGGTAATGCATATGGATAAAAAACTAGCTTTACAAATATCACTGTCTTGATGCAGTGAATGTTCATCATTCTGTAATCAAATGAACTTCAAAAGTACAATCTTTTTCCTTAATGTGTCCTTCTTCTTAGAGAGTTACAGCATCACGTGTTACATTCTACAGTGATTGCATGGCACTGAAGTCGGTTAAGCAGATAAAGGATGATCATGATGAAGGCTGACCTGTGTTTAGTGGAAGGGCTAGGGGTTGTAGGTCTACTACAGCAAAAAGCATGTTTTTAGCCTGCAAATATGACTAATTATACAGCATTTATTCAATACATAGTTTTAAAAAGAATCTGAAAGTGTGACGTCACACAATTCTAAACACCCCCCCACCCCCTTGTCACACTTTGTCACACAAAAAAAAGACCCCCCCACCCCCTCGGGCGTGACATACTTAATGGATCACCCCTAATGTAGGGAATGAACGGTACCAACATTAACAAGTAGTATAGTATGTATCGGAACAGGACTATGCTTAAGTACTGTTTATTACTCAATCGATATGCAGCCAATCAGAGGCCTCCCTTTTGGCGGGAAATTCAAAAGCAGCCAATGAGAGGCCTCCCTTTTGGCGGGAAATTCAAATAGGTCACGTGACCGGAAGTGACCTAATTGTCATCTACAACTCTTTCAATCTTAAGGCTTTTTTTTTTTGAGTTTATTCTTTTTTTCAAATTTGGTCCCACCTCAAAAGAGGAATAGGACTCTGGTACAATTGTCGCTTGCTCATCAGAGCCGGGGTGTAGAAGGCCCCTGCCCTGTCGGGTACGTTCTAATGAGATAGATCGCACTCTGGTACGTTTTGGTTGGTTTGGAGCTCTCGGCCGACTGTCTTATGCACCCGAAAGAACCAGACTTTCGGTGTCTCATGATAAAACTGACGCGTTATACTAAGTGCTGGATTACTTTCTCATCTTTTATTGTTCTATCCGATGCTTATTTAATTTTTGCACTGATAAAAACGGCTAGCTTGTACAAACACATGTTCTATTTAAGCGTTAAGTGTAGAAAATGAACAGAACAGTGCACAGAAAATAGAGCTACCGACTACATTTCTCCCAGTCACTCAGCGGAGAACAAAAGAACTACTGACGTAGTGTACCCGCTATTCCGACAGTTGGCGCCACCGTTCGAATCTTTATACTTTTCCCGCGTGCGACATGAAGCCCTGGGGTGGGTACTGGCTGTTTGGTTGTAGGTACCGAAACATAAAAAACTACAGCCAGCCCATGCCATGGTGAGACAGCTCTCTTATTCCCCCTTGAGTAGCGTCCGTAGGGCATATGACAAAACCTAGTCCCGTACACTGAGTAGCTTCAGGTCTGAAGTCTCATACAGAAAATGTGTGGGTGTGTGTTTGGGTGTGGGTGTGTGGGTGTGTGGGTGTGTGGGTTGGTTGGTTGTTGGGTTGCTTTACGCCCTAGTTAACAGCTATGGTCATTTCAAGGGCGGTGATGGTGATCGAATCTATGAGGTGACTGAAGATAGAAAGCACGTCCCTACACTTTTACCGAGACAATGGTTCTTTTACATCCCACACTACATAGGGGTGTGTGGGTGTGTGGGTGTGTGGGTGTGTGGGTGTGGGTGTGTGTGTCTGTGTGTGTGTGTCTGTGTGTGTGTCTGTGTGTCTGTGTGTGTCTGTGTGTGTCTGTGTGTGTCTGTGTGTGTGTATGTGTGTGTGCACGCGTCTTGCACTCCGGAACATGTTCAGGCACGTTCGAACTTGCTCGAACCTGCTCGGACGTGACTGGACAGGTCTCACACGCCGACTGTGTCTGAACATGTTTTCACCTTATAGCTGCTGCCGATGCTGCTGCTGTAAGACAGCCGCGGGCGATGTGATGACGTCACGGCCGCTGGGAATCCCCTGCGGCCGCGTCCTACACTGCCGCTGCTGCTGATGCTGCTGATGTTAGTAGTCGCGTCGACAAAGAATCGTCATTTGTCACACTTAAGCCTCCAGTTGAAATGCGCGACGGGTAGTAAGGCTACCAACGCGACGGCCGGATTGTGCAAATGGTGTCCTCGCTTCTGCTCATGCTCTTGCTTAAAGGCGCACCTCAACTCAGTGCGCCTTTAACACTCGTCCCAAATATGCAAAGTTCCTAACACAGCACGGCACCTCCCACCAGTAGCCAATCAGCGCGCCGAACGCCGGACACACCCCCACCGTGTGAGCCTCTAAGTAGGTCACACGAACCATACTAAGATGCCGACATAGCCAAGAGGTCCGTCCGCGATAGCTGCGAGTGATTACGCGCTGTCAAAATTCACTGCCTTGATCGGCAAGAGGGGGGGCTGATTACCCCGCGTCCGAGGAATTGCGGCGGAACCATAATCAATTTTTCGCTGTTTTAGATAAAAAGAGATCCAGAGCTATCCGCTCGTCCAAGAATTATCTTTCTATCAGCCCGGGATCACCCCCAAATTAAGGCCTAAAGTCCAAAAACCCAAAATTTCTTTCCTATGGGATTTCAAGCCTGAAGCGTTTTTTGTGGCCCCAAGGAGCAGCTCACGGGTTCGAACCCTGTAAACACCCTGACGCGCTTTCGTCGCCTTAGGCGACGTGGCTAGACGTTTTGACTAAAACTTAGTAAGGGTTCGAACCCGGAACGTCCATATTAGACGCCTAATTTCTACTAGCCCCGAAAACAAGAGTATCATATCTATATAGGTCACCCATGTTAGCCTTAGTTTAAGTGCGTGCAAAACCGTGTATTGTGCATTTATGCAGCATACAGATATGGAGACATGCTGCTACAGTGTCAAATTGATCGACATTGTATGTAACTGGACATGAAGAAGGATATTTTTACTTAGTTTTTTAAAAGGGCGTAGTTCTCGGTACCCCTCCAGCAGCAGCAGCAGCAGCAGCAGTGGTAGGGGAGTCGGGACAGGTACTTAACCCTATTTATAGGGGCGCTAGGGGTTTGAGATGAACGTGTATTGTCATGAAAAGAGGGTCTTTGTACTTATTGTTATGTAACCCTTTGCGGGGGTCTGAACGTGGACGTCATGGGGGGTGCTTTTTTTTTGGACACCACTTATCTTTTGTTTAACCTCATCTATGTTATTATAGCAACAAGACAAGGGGGATCCGCGAAAAAATCGCGAAAAATATGTACAGCGCGAAATAAGGGGCCGTCCATAAATGACGTCACACTATTTTGGGCCATTTTCAAGACCCACCCACCCCCCTGTCACACTTTGTCACACATCAGCCAACACCCCCTAGAAAATTATGTCACAAATGTGCAGACACCCCCCCCCCCCCATTCGAAAAGCTTACCATAAAACCTTGCATATAAGCCGCACCCCTAACTTCGGACAATCCTATAGGCCACACAGGGGGTCTGATTATGGTGAGTTTAGTACTGTAGTATACATCTAAAACCTCTCATTTAGGCCGCACCCCCACTGTGTGCCGATCCTATAAGCCGCATCGTCGATCTGACTCGCGTACTAGTCAGGGCTTCTATGCAAGATTTCGTCGATCTGACTCGCGTACTAGTCAGGGCTTCTATGCAAGATTTTACGGTAGTTCTGTAGCGCATCACAGTTGTCCTATCGAAGACATGGTGACATGGTAATTTCTTAAAACCAACACGCAACATGGAGCTTAGTGACATAAGGAAAAAAATAAGTGACATGACATGAGGTATTTCTTAAAATCAACATGGAACAGGACAGGCTCTTAAAGACGACGTGGGACATGGGGATTTAAGTGACAAGCGACATGACCATTTCTTAAAATCGACATGCGGACCCTCCCCAAATCTATATCTCCTTGTTAGGTCACTCAAAAAAATCTGCTTTCTCATCACTGCACAATTTAAGCAATAGCTTTTAGCTGCTTTTGTTTAGACACTTGACAATCTGGAGGAAATAATGGCTTTCCCTCACATGCATATCGGTACCTTAGGCCCTAATCATTTTTATTAAATAGCTATTATTTGTATTTCCCAAAGTGTGACGTCACACTGGGCATGACACCCCCACCCCCCTGTCACACTTTGTCACACTCGGACCAACACCCACCCACCCCCTCAAGTGTGACGTCATTTATGGACAGCCCCTAAAGTATGTTTACAGTAGATGGGGGGTCCCCATGTCGCATGTCGATTTTTAAGAAATGACCATGTCACATGACACTAAGGAAAAGGGCATGTCACTAGTGTCACTAAGGGGAAAATGTAGGGGCACCGTAATTGATACAATTGGACTCTTGGGACCATAGACCCCAGGAATTTTTTTAAAATTTGACTACCCGCAAGGACGGAATTTGAAGGAAGAGTTGGGTAGCCTACTTTTACAGTAATTGAGAATTTTTTATTCATGTCACTAAGCCCCATGTCACATGTCGATTTTAAGAATGACCATGTCACATGTCACTTAAATGGCCTAATGACACAGATAGTACTAAACCTAAAGACCTACCCCCCGTAGAAAAAGGAGTGTCGTTTGTGAACGTCCCCTTAGTCTTTCTATACTGAATCCGGGACCTGCTGGCGAGGCCGACAAAGGGTTTGCCTAATGAGCTCACAGCCGGACTAGATACCCAATGTTTTGGATTGGAGAAATCAGCAGAGCAATAAAAAGCGGGGTGG
Source organism: Harmothoe impar (assembly GCA_947462335.1). Classification (NCBI taxonomy): domain Eukaryota; kingdom Metazoa; phylum Annelida; class Polychaeta; order Phyllodocida; family Polynoidae; genus Harmothoe; species Harmothoe impar. The sequence continues at coordinate 57,299,372 of OX381719.1, read as the reverse complement.
GGCTGGTGTTATTTTCAAGGGTGTCCACTGTGAGTTGTAAAATTGGTGCTAAATGTGGTAACCAGGAGGATGCTAAGTTTATTGATATTGCCTGTTAATGATACTTAAGGTGGGTGTTGTCTAAAGTTTAATTGATATTACCAATGTGGGCAATAATGACTTCACAGTTGGGGCCCTCGCCAGCAGGTCCCAGATTCAGTATATTCTTTGTTTATTGTGTGGCCCCTAAAGAGGGGCCGACTAACTCCGATGAGAGTTAGATGCTGCCGCTGCTGCGCAACATCAGCGTAATTAATTACGCCTCATGTTGGGCAGCATGGATCCTCAAAGGCCTCAAAGCTCAAACAGGGCAGAGCCGTGTGTGGCATACGAAGACCAGTGGGACTGATCCGTTGCAGACAGAATACCGATCCGTGAGAGGTTCTGAGTATGTATAGCTTTTATATCGCCTTAGATATGGTGTCGTATTTTTCATCTCGCTATAGTTTAGTTGATATTTAAAGAAACTGACTCATTCTATCAGAAATACACAACATTGACTTCTTTTTTATATTTAATATATTAGAAGCACACTTTTGTTGCTTTATATAGCTCATTATTGCGTTAAAATGTTCGCGAGTATCGTGGAAATGTACAAAAATCCTATTGTGGCGCCATCTGACGAAAGAGCGGAGAACTATACTAGCGCGTTCGTTATTCACATCTTTGACAGGGACTTGGTTGGTTGTTGGGTTGCTTTACGCCCTAATTAACAGCTGAGGTCATTTCAAGGGCGGTGATGGTGATCGAATCTATGGATGACTGAAGGTGGAAAGCACGCCCCTACACTTTTACCGAGGCAATGGAGCTGCTCAAAGGGTATGGCGAGCTAGACTAGAGGATGTAATAACTAGGCGGCAGAGGGGTCAAAAAGACAATCTCGTAGTAGTAGGTCTACTTGGATCTTGAGTAGCCGCCCTTGTGGTTATAATTACCTAGACTACCGTATCGTCGCATATAGGTGCCGGGTTTTGAATAGGTGCCTGTTTTGAATAGGAGCCGGGGGTAATAGGGGTTTTAAATCAATAGGTGCCGGACCTTGAATAGGTGCCGGGGGTTTCCATCAATGACTGGGCTGTTTAAATGTGTTACTTATTGCATTGTATACCCTGTGGTAGGGGCCAGGGGTAGTTGGCGGTGTTTGCTTTAGAATTTACTATCTTTGATCAATTATGTGTGCCTCCTACACACCAGATTTAAGCCTGTGTTTTAAATAATGACTACAAATGAAAGTTGGCTTTGCTATCAAATGCCTTATGAGCATGAGCCTAAAACAATAAGTGCCGGGCCTTGAATAGCTGCCTGATTTGATTAGGAGCCGGGGCTACAGGGGTACCCAAATAAATAGCTGCCCGGGCACCTATATGCGACGATACGGTAGTTGGCTCTGCCAGCCTGGTCAAGTGAAAATTGGTAAGGAGACTATGAACTAAGCTAAGCTTGGATTTTAAAATAGCCTATAAAAGTATAATAAAACTATAGCACCCTCTTAGATTTGATGATTAGACACTGCCTACTAGGTTATACACATTTGTACAATGGTATCATTGTGTATAAATGTTCTTTTGGTCCATCAAGCCGACTCTACACGAGCACCATTTGCAACGACAGATAGTGCTAAAACCTAAGACCTACCCACTCCGTAGAAAAAAATAGGGATGACGTTTGTGAACGGCCCCTTAGTCTTTTTATTCTTTGTTTATTGTGTGGCCCCTAAAGAAGGGCCGCGGTGTTAATCAATTACACCACATGTTAAGCAGCATAAGATCAAACCTCCCTCAAAAGCGTCAAGGCTCAAAGTCCTGATGGACAGGAGCCCTGTGTGGCTTTCGAGGACGAATGGTTGAGTGATCCGTTGCAGAATACCGATCCGTGAGAGGTTCTGACTATATATAGCTTTTATATCGCTTTAGATATGGTGTAGTATTTTCATCTCGCTATAGTTTAGTTGATATTTCAAAGAAACCGCCTCATTCTATCAGAAATACACAACATTGACATGTTTTTTATATTCAATATATTAGAAGTGTGCTTTGTTGCTTATTATAGTTCATTATGCGTTTAAAATGTTCGCGAGTATCGTAGAAATGTACAAAAATCCTATTGTGGCGTCATCTGACGAAAAGAGCGGAGAACTATACTAGAGCATGTAATCACCAGGCGGCAGCAGAGTGGTCAAAAGACAATCTCGTAGTAGTAGGTCTACTTGGATGTTGAGTAGCCGCCCTTGTGGTTGTAATTACCTAGACTAGTTGACCCTGCCAGCCTGGTCAAGTGAAATTAGTAAGGAGACCACGCATTAACGCGCTCCACAGTCTTTAGACAGTTAAGACTATAGTACCGTAGATTCTACTGTGTACTCACACTAAACTATTTACAGTGCTACATATTCATACCCGAGTTCTAAGTGGTTTTTTTTTAGAAAAAAAAAGCGATCTACTCACCCCATATTTTTTTTTTAGACAAAATCCTATTAGCAGGTAACCTCTGTATAAACCATACTGCAAACATCTGCTACTTCGAGCGTCTGCCTCGTGACTGATAGTGTACAACAAGACGAAGTGGGCAGAGATTAAAAATTGAGGCTCTTTATATAGCTGAGAGAGCGGCTAATCTGGATCTTCTAAGCTTGTTTTCACCTAGAGCCCCACCCTCTTCCAGAGAGGAATCAAATTGCTTTTCACCTGGACCCCTTCCACCCCTAATCCATCAGCATGAAAAGACAGATAACAAGTGTAACGCGCGCTACATGTATATGGGATTATAGCTGGTGAAGAGATAAAGCCAGGTCAACTGTGTATACAAAGACTACAGGGGGTGATTAACGACAGGTGTGACGCGCCAGCCCGTGGACGAATTATCTTCTAAGCTGACGCTTATTCAACTAGCCAGCCGCCGTCCGCTCCACTCACCGCGGCAAGAGGAGGTGCTTTTTGTTTTACACTTAAGTCGCTTACCACATGGACTCGTCTCTACCTCACAGACAGACACATGCCCCCTGTAGCTTTTTTTGTATACACACTCTAATCTCATAACCTCCTGATCCGTTATACAGGTAACGGGTATTCTCTTTTAAATAGCTGCCAGTCAGCCTGCAGCTGAAAACGACTGTAAGTAGCTTAGCTCTAGAAGCAAGAAGACGTTTATAAGGAGGCTGACACGTGTATAGGCGCCTTATAAGTCGGCAGGGGGTAAATACTAGTGAAAAAGGAAGGCAGGTGTGCAGGTAGCTTTCTAACAGACACGTGTGTGCACTAAGCTGCTTAAGTCTAAACCCACCTGCAGTAGTCAAGTAGCATGTGAAAACTTACTTAACAGATCGCTTAATTGAGTAGAGACTCTGTACTGAGAGAGTCTTTTCAGCCGTTTAAGAGGATTATCTAGGACAGGGTACATAAGGAGTGAAACGCCGCTCTCACCCATCACACTTTCTCGACCCGCCCTTCATCATCGTAGCATCGTCCACTCCACGCTCGCTCAGCATGTTATGAGGGTTATTTCTACCTTTACAGCTTCTTTTCTTATCGAAGTGTCGACGCTACAGAGCATCGAAACTCTCCAAATGAGTCCAAGAAAGAAAAAGCAACTCCCACTAGAAGCAGGAAGAGAAACAGTGCCCTATGATGCATGTGAGGTAAAGAAACATTGGAAGGACGTCACCAAGGAGCAATGGATAGAAGCATGCTTCAACTTCATCGGAACGGAAGTAGTTTCATTTGGACAGAGGGAGAAAATTTTGTTGGAGCTATTTTTCTTAGCTCCGTATAGTTGGCCTGACTGTGGTGAAATTCCTTCAGGTATTTGTTCAGGCTTCGCCATACAAGTTATCTGGTCTTTGAAGGAGCTTCGATATATGCAACGCACTCACGAGGAGATTGTTCAGAAAATGACGGAATTCGAAACAGGAGAAGACACAATATGGTGCGAGGAGACGACATATACGGACGATGATCTGGAGTACATCATTTGTAGCCCGTTGGAACATTATGTTAAAGACTTTGAGGACATGCTAGACAGCACTGCGATGACCCCGAAAGAGAGATCCCTTACTGCACAGAAAGAGGCCAAAGCTGTGTTGGAAAAGCTCAAGTTTGGTCAAGGATTCACTCTTCAAAGCAGCTGTGTGAGTGTGATAAAAGGTCTTGTGTTGAAACATCCAGACATGAAGTTTTCGCGTGCTGTCGACACACTTCCTTTGCCTGAACTGATGATGAACATGATCGACCCCATCGTACCAACATGTTTCGACTCTGCCAATTGCCCCATGTATAAAATGGTTTCAAGTTTTGCCCGTGGCCGATGCCCAGCAAATTAGTTCCAGATTGTTTCACCCCGTTTTACCCCTGGAACTGTGTGCTCATTTTGTGCATTTTGTGTGACATGTATACCATGTAACAGACACACACACTGACACAATGTTCCATGGAACAGATTCACACAGTTCTGACAGATTTTTAAAAAGCTTATTCACACAAAATGACAAAATATATAATGCCCCAAACCAAAATGTTTAGTCATGTATTTTTAGTTTCATTATGAATTACTAAAAGATAGGAAATACTGTAATACTTTTTACAACCAGCAGGTTTTGACATAGATAGTCATAGCACACTATTGGTGTGTGTGCTGCTGGTTTGTACAAACTCAAATGATTAGGTTCCTAGCATTTCAACATAGGGCTGATGAATATATGTACCATTATAACCATCAACATTAGAGTTCACATGAGCAGCAGGAGATTGGCAGGCTTTTATCCAAACATGATGACCAGAGGAAAGGTGTCTAGCATATGGACCTCTTAATGCTGCTTTCATTAAAATTATATGGCATCTATTTATATACATAATGAATGCTAATAGAAGGACAGGTTCATTGTCTGATTCACAATACATTGGGACCCTGTTTAGATACTTATAGCTAAGGAAAATCATTCTCTTTAATCAGGAAAAGGGGTACAATCAACTTTGATGACACCTGGTGTCACACATAACAGGTATTTGTGTGATGTTGTGTCACCTAGTTCCCCTTCTGGCACACAGTCACACATCTTCAAACAGAACCATCATCACTTTGTCAGGTTGGAATAGTGCATGGTTTTGACACCAGGTGTCATCTTTGTTGTTCCTTGTTATTCTCATGGGTGAAATGGAATCATTTTCATTGTTTATACCCATAATAACATGTTGTCAATGCAACTTAGACCTAGCTATACACCTCTAATTCTATCAAGTTCCATTAGTGATTGAAAAACACACCATATGATTTGATTAAAGCTGCATTAAGAGGGACAGACCACAGACACCTTTCCTCTGGTAATCTTGTTTGGATAAAGGTCTGACCTTTTGTTACATGTGTATACAGCTGATAATTGGCATGACACAACTTCATCAGGCCTACACTACCATGGTAGAAATCTTGTTGAATGAGATAGTATGCCCATATACAGAAGGGAGTGCACTAACAGATTTCTGCTATGGTGCCCTATGCCAACTTCTAAATATAATGAGTATTACAAACTAAACAGACTTTCCTTTCTTTAAAAAAAAAAAATCAAAAAAGTGAAACAATAATTATGGTTGGAAACATTTTTGTGCCATGGTACATGATGCTGTGTGAATATGTGTGAATTTGTGTGAATATGTGTGAGTATGTGCCACTTCTTGTCCTATGGGGTATGGTGTCATATTGTGCCAATTAGTTCCATAGGACAACAGTCACACAAAGTGCACGTTCCAGAAACTAAGTCAAACTAATTTGCTGGGTGGCTAAACGATCCACTGAAGTCAGAAAACCTCCTTGATTTAATCGACTGACTAAATGTATTTTCTCATACTAGTATTAGTAGCATTAGTAATAGCAGCTACTCGGTCTCGTGCAGCACAAGCAGCAGCATCTGTCAGCAGCATCCGTGACATCGTCAGCAGCAGCAGCAGCAGCTGCACGAGCAGCACAAGCAGTAGCATCTGTCAACAGCATCCGTGACATCGTCAGCAGCTGCAGCAGCTGCACGAGCAGCACAAGCAGCAGCATCTGTCAGCAGCATCCGTGACATCGTCAGCAGCAGCAGCAGCAGCAGCAGCTGCACGAGTAGCACAAGCAGCAGCATCTGTCAACAGCATCCGTGACATCGTCAGCAACTGCAGCAGCTGCACGAGCAGCACAAGCAGCAGCAGCTGTCAGCAGCTGCAGCAGCTGCACGAGCAGCACAAGCAGCAGCACCGACAGCAGCAGCAACAGCAAATCAGCAGCAGCAACAGCAGCAGCAGCAGCAGCAGCAGCAGCAGCGGCAGTGTGGACCGCTAAATTCGAGATGGTGACATACCTGTTTCTTAGAATCGACATTCGACATGAGGCCTAGTGACATTTGACATGAAGCTTGAAAAACATAGTGACAGGTGACATGAGCAATTCTTAAAATCGACATGAGATATGAGCATAATTAAGCGACATCGACATGTGCCATGGCTATTTTTTTTTTTTTTTTTGAAGACAACCGCCATTGCCTCCTCATCCAGACCTCCACTAGTAGTGCTCTATAAGCGCAAGCTTTGCCTTAAGAGAGCTGTGGCTGTGAACCCTCTCCTCCCTCCGTACACACAGGTAAATATCAGAGTCAGCCAATGTCGCCAATACTACTCTCATACAAGGGTCAGGCGCTGCTGGACTATAATAGATGGGTCAAGGACCGTTCTACTGAGGGTCAGGCTAGGCCGGACATTCAATAACGGGCTGGACTTTGGCAAATTTGCTTGAAAGTCTAGCCAGCAAGAGTCCAACGAACCAGTAGACTCGCCTCTCTGCCCTCTAAAAGAGAGGGCAGAGAGCGAGTCTTACTCTTAAAAACCCCTCCTCCCCCCCTCCCCCCCCTCCCCCCCTCCCCCCCTATGCATCTTAAAGAGTGCCCCCCAGAGTGCCCCTCCCCCCCTAAAAAAAAAAGAGCCACATTTTTAAAATATTTTTTAGCAAGCTTTCAGCTTGCTTTTTCTTTTTAAAATTTATTTATCTATAAAAATCTCAAGTGACTTATTTGAAATTCGTGCCAACATAGTAGTCACGTGACCCCCTTAAGTAGGTCACTTCCAGTCACGTGACCTATTTGAATTTCCCGCCAACATGGTGGTCACGTGACCCTCTTAAGTAGGTCACTTCCGGTCACGTGACCTATTTGAATTTCCCGCCCAAAGGTCACGTGACCGGAAGTAGGTCACTTCCGGTCACGTGACCTATTTGAATTTCCCGCCAAAAGGGAGGCCTCTCATTGGCTGCTTTTGAATTTCCCGCCAAAAGGGAGGCCTCTGATTGGCTGCATATCGATTGAGTAATAAACAGTACTTAAGCATAGTCCCATTCCGATACATACTATACTACTTTAACACACATAATAATACAGTATTTGTAGGTGCAGTATTGGTAAGATATATTTAGCATTTTATTTCTGTTAGCATTATATGTGTTACTGTTTTACCTGTTTCCCCATGTTTCCACAACACATGTATATTCTTACAGTGCAACTCTAAAACAACCCACAAGGTGTCACCACCTCTCCCCTACACAACCGCACACAACCGTCCACATCCACTCACCCTGCCCTCCTGCCGTCCCTCTCCACCCACCAAAGTAGACCCTTCCCCAGGCGCGTGTCCCCCGGGACTGGACGAGTCTATGTGGGTGTGTGGGGAGGGGAGGGGTTCATTCAGTGTCTGAGGACCACGGAGTAAGCATCGTGTGCTACCCTCCTCCTACCCACGTGGGGGAGCGGACAGAAGGCTAACACCCAGGAGGAACCAGCTCCAACCACCATGGAGTACAGGTGAGGCACTGGGGGGGGGGGGGAGGAGGTACTGGATGTACATAACACTGGAGGAAGGGGACAGGGTGGGGGTTATAAGGGTACATGGAGGGGTATGTGAGCAGATATACCTGGACACTGGATATGCCTGCCACATGCAACTTTAAACCCTGGATATGCATGCTATATGTAACGTTTCTATGTTTGAATTCTGCACATTAAACAAGTTACATTAGTTAATTTTAGTCTTTCAATGCATGGTCATAACTCATCTGATAAGGAAAACTAGGGGACACTATGCTTAACTTTTAATACCAAAGGTTTGGTAATGAAGATCTCTATTAAGAAGTGTGTCCTTTCAAGTAGGGCCTATACTGTCCTATACTCTTCTGGTGAGGAGATCAAATCAGAACTGAATAGTGATAAGCTATTGAGCAGGGAGACTTTTGAAATGGACACTTTACACTAATTGACTATCGAAAAACCAAGCATGATATGAATATGCCTACCTTTTGTATGTAAAGCGTCTTAACCTTTAGGGCCCAGGATCCAGGACGGCACCTTTAACATACCTCTGTTACTATACATGGGGGTCTAGATGGGCCCCCCCCCCATGTCGCATGTCGAATTTAAGAAATGGCCATGTCATGTCACTTAAAATTCCCATGTCCCATGTCGCCCCTAAGAACCTGTCATGTCCCATGTCGATTTTAAGAAATACCCTATGTCATGTCACTAAAATTTTCCCTCATGTCACTAAGCTCCATGTCGCATGTCGATTTTAAGAAATGGCCATGTCGCCATGTCGAATTTAGGCATCTACCCCCATATACATGGTCTAAGAAAACACAGCAGATAGAGTTATGACTAGCTTCTGTTCAGTATGTATACCACTGGCAGGGCTGGATATAAAAAGGGCTGATCTCCTGGAGATTATCTTTATAGGACAAGCCAAGGGGTGTATGTTACTTGAGAAACAGGGTACTAAAGTAAAGGCCTGAGGGAATCCCCAGGGCAGGCGGTGCTTGGTCTGAGGGGGTACAGATGGGGTCATAAAGGAGGCTGTGTAGGCTGTAGGTCTGCTCATTGATAACTCAATGCATGTTACTTGTTAGTGTGCATGCATGTATACATGTCAAATTGATCCATGCATGCATGTGTGAATCAAACCTTTATTAAAGTATGGGGGCAGCGAGTACTTTGCTGTACTATGTCTTTTGTCGTCATGATGCATGAATGAATGCAGTGAGTCAGCCACTGGTGCTGCATTCAATGATGCCGATCCTATAGTGTTAATGATACACCCCGTAAGTAGTATGGTAGCATGATGCACTATTCTGCTTCATTGATGCATCATGATGCTAGAATGGACATGCTTCCTTGGGGCATCATTCCTCTGGAGATTACTTGCCACCATGACCGATCGTTTGTTATGTCTTAGTCTGCAACACCAGTATTTCTATTTACCTGCCTGAGATGCTCTTTCTTAATTTCAGAAAAGGTCTATACATATATACTATTATACTAATACATTTTCTACAGAAGGGGTTATACTCTACAACATGAAATAATTCAATCATGTACACTACATAATCCCCGTATGTACACAGAACCCTGTGTGAGTCTATAGGTGGGTGTTGGGGTGAGGAGAGGGGTGAGTATATCGGTGACTGTTGACTGATGATGTATAGTGGTGGTTGCCCCTACACGAGGAGGGGTTTACCTCCGGGGGGGGGGGCACTTTACCATGTATTGGATAACCACTGCAGCATGACTCTGAAAAGTGGTGGCAGTGAATTTCCATTAGATCCTATAAAAGGGGGCCGTCAGATGTCGTCCAGGCTCTGATAAGTAGGGCGGTCAATTTATAACATTAAATTGAGTAAGTTTTCTTGCTTAAAGGGATGAATAAAATTGAATTTGTACAAAATTATAAAAGAGCTAAACCTGTAATAGCCCAGTAGGGCAGTCCATGTACAGATTATCCGCATACATAGGGTGGTCAAATCATGCAACCTCCGAAAAGTAGGGTGGTCATATCCTGCAACCTCTGAGGAGAAGGGCGGTCAAATCTCTCATCCTCTGAAAAGTGGGGCGGTAGGGCGGCAGTTGCTATCTACACTCAAAGACTCAGTGACCCCCCGGGGTTCACCTCCATATAATGGTACTTACTACCTCCTGCAGCCTCCAGACACCATGGTAAAGGTGCCCTGGAGGAGGGCATGTTGGGGCAGAGGTAGATAGATGGGGGATGGGTGTGGGGCACCAAAGTCGACACGGCGGCATGGCTATTTCTTATAATCGACAATCGACATTAGGCCTAGTGACATGCGACATGAGGCCCAAAAAACATAGTGACATGCAATATGGGCAATTTTTAAAATCGACATGGGACATGGGCATTAATAAAAGACATTGACATGCAACATGGCCATTTTTTAAGATCGACAATCGACATGGCGAGCCCCCATCCAGACCCCCTTGGGGTGCTCTTTGGTGTGAGGGGGATGCAATAGTAGCACCGTTGTATGTATAGCCATAGGAAAACAGAGGAGACTTTAACACTCCGGTCCTGAAAAAAAACATCTATGGAGAATGGATTGTAAATTGAGAGCCTGGTACTCTGGTATTGAGAGTTAGCACGAACTGGTTCTGATAAAAACTTCTTCATCTACTATGATCTAGATCTATGAGGAATAGATTGTGAGTTGATATTTTAGGAGTGACCCGCCCCCTGGTTTCAAGGGGTTTGACATGTCAACCACTTCCGTCTGACCCTTACTATTAAAGTGCTTTCTTTAAATTGGTCACACACATCCTTTATTAAGATAACCTACCCTGGAAGAGGAGAACAGTGTCCCAGTTGGATATTACAGACCATATATATGTTTGCACCTGTAAAAGTTTCAATTCTCAGATCACTTGAGCACTAATCATGAGCGTCTAGGGTAGGTTCACCCCAAATCGGCCACATACCCCAAGTCGGCCAAAAAGAAGTTATATGTTTTTAAATTATATTTACAGTTAAATTAACAGTACCAACTAGTTAACACAATGTTATTCAACCAGATAAAAATGAACATTTATTTTGTTAATGCTTTTTGTCCACCCTGGAAAGGGGGTGGCCGACTTGTGGTGAACCTACCCTATAAAGTCAGTGCAGGGTGATCCATTACCAATACATATATTGGGGGACAAGTCCCAGTACTGGGGGACAAGATGGCTGCCTTCACCGTGTGACCCAGTACTGTCCTTTACTGGGGGACAAGATGGCTGCCCCCACAGTGTGACCCATCAGTGTGGTATAGTATAGGAGGCAGGGTGGGAGGGGCAGGGGGAGGTAGTGACAGGTGGGTGATGGGTGGGGTATCAGTCCCAGTACTGGGGGACAAGATGGCTGCCTCCACAGTGTGACCCATCAGTGTGGTATAGTATAGGAGTCAGAGTGGGAGGGGCAGGGGGAGGTAGTGACAGGTGGGTGATGGGTGGGGTATCAGTCCCAGTACTGGGGGACAAGATGGTTGCCTCCACAGTGTGACCCAACAGTGTGGTATAGTATAGGCGGCAGGGTGGGAGGGGCAGGGGGAGTCGGTGGCAGGTGGGTGATGGGCGGGGTATCAGTCGGCAGGTAATTGGTTTAATGTTGACAGGCAGCTAGCTGTCAGGGGGTCTGTATAAGATGGAGGATGTGAGAGATGAGAGAGGAGGATGATGGGAGTGGAGACCAGCTCCCAGATCCAGATGCCAGCCTACACAAGTGGTTCTAGCCCAGCGGCTATGGGTGTATGTATGTGCCTCTACATGGGTCCCAAGAATTTTGACCGTGTCGCCGTGTCGATTTTTAGCATAAGGGCCGTGTCATCGTGTCGATTTTTAGGTATATAAGAACTCTAGAGAAAAATCCCTGTGGGTCGATTTTTATCTCTAACTTTCCTGTGTCCGTCGATTTTTAAAATGGCCTAAAAGGGCCGTGTCGCCGTGTCGCCCGTGTCGATTTTTACCCATGTGGAGGCACATGTATGCTGTGCTATCTCAAGCTGCATGGTCTAAAACTGCAAAATGGTAACTATTTGGTCTAATCATGTTATAATGATGAGATGAATTCCTCACATCTTCATATATATATATACATGTATCGGGTCATGATATATGATTGAAGCAATAGCAGGTATGTAGAGGATTCAAATTCATTTGGTGTTGTTTGGAGTTTGAAAGCCCTCAGGTGTGTCATTTGCCTGATTTACCTTAGGCCAAGGAAACTTATATTCGCAAATTAAGAATAATTCATGCAGACATGATAAGGCACACACTGACTCATTCAGGGACAAAAGAGCATTCATGACCTACTCATTGACTACTCTTAGACATTAAAATCACACTCAGTCAGGCATAATGTACATAGACCTACCCTTTCAGACAATATGCACATGACATAGACCTATTCACATACTGACTTAGGCATAATATAGCACAGACATAATCATGCAAAGACCTACTGCTGCTTATCCAGACATAGTACCTCCTGAACACAACAACACAAATATATTAGCTGCTGTAGATCATCCTATGATTAGTAGGCTCTTTAGATATTGATGTAATACTTTCACTACTGGAGGTTAAGGGTGAAGTGGGATCTTTGACTTCATGGACAGCAAGCCACTACATTGTAGATATATATTAAGGACCCCGGGAGGGAGGGGAGTGACTGCTTGATGCTAGGTATCAACTGCGAAACTACAGCCCCCCTATTGGTTATTTAAAAATGTGTATTATTTTTGCAACCCCCTATTTTCTAAGAAGTCAGGTGACAGCCTACTGTTAAGAGGCCTCTTCCATTTAACATGAGATTATTTTGGAATGTTATAGATTACTCAAATCATGTATATGAAATATCAGGGTGCATTATTACTAAATCAATTGTGACAGCCCCTGATTCAAGACTTTCCAGTTAGTGACAGTCCCCAATCTTTTACTTTTAAGTAATTGACAGCCCCCGGGATAAGGACCCAGTTATCTGACATATACCTACTTCTGATGGATGCCATTCGTCCACAAGGAAGTGATAATATATTTTACAGATGGCGGGAGTCAATTTTTGGAATGCGACTCTTTTCTTAAACTTTGTCGAGGGATTTCGTCATTTAATTTGTGGACCACTTTTGCGGCCCAAAGTATGTATCGTAATCCCAACCGAGTATAGTAAAACAGAACAGATATTACATTTATCAGTTTCTTAAAGAATAAGATATGTATTAGTTTCTTTAAAAATCTAAAATAAAAACAAATGGGGGGGGGGGAGGGGGTTCTTGTACAATCACGGTAAAGGTCCACTACCTTTTACACTGTAAATAGATTGCACTGTTTACCTACACTAAACTGCACACCTACAGAAGATTAATTATACCGTGCGCCTACAAACTGCACACCTATTGTAGAATCTACTGTCAACCTGCAAAAAAGCAACCGACTTTTTACAGTGTTGGCATATTATGATAAAACCCTGAAAATAAGTAACAAAAACTAGATCTCCTTCCCAATCAACCCAGAACTAAAATAATGATTGCCCTAATGGGAGAGTTTGAGTTTGGGAGAAGAGGTATACAAGGACCTAACTTAATAGAGTACCAATACATTTGGACGTGGAACCCTATTCTAAAGTAGCAACAACATGACATAGAGAGGAGGAAGGCGTTGGGGGAGATTAGTCAAGAGAATAAGAGAAAAGTCCCCAAGTGTGTTCAGACCGGTGTGCGGTATCTAGGCCCTGAGGAAGCTAGGCCCCCTGACGTTCAGCCACCTGATGTTCAGCCCCCTGAGCTTCAGCCCTCCGGATTTTTGGCCCCCTGATGATAGGCCCTCCTGATCTTAGGCCCTCCTGAAGATAGGCCATGTGTCTAACATCCATATTCAAATATACAACCACCAAAAGCAGGTTATGTATAGATGAAAGAGAAACAAATTTTTCTGGCTATTCAAACACCCAATAACCCAACACCCGACCAGGTTATGAAACCAAAATGTTTTGGTACATTTCTGTCTATTCAAACACCCAATAACCCAACACCCGACCAGGTTATGAAACCAACACATTTTGGTATATTTCTGGCTGTGCAAACACCCAATAACCCAACACCCGACCAGGTTATGAAACCAACATGTTTTGGTATATTTCTAGCTATTCAAACACCCAATAACCCAACAGCCAACCAGGTTATGAAACCAACACGTTTTGGTGTATTTCTGGCTATTCAAACACCCAATAACCCAACACCCGACCAGGTCTGGTCTGGTTATGAAACCAGACCATACACCTATCAAACACCCGACCATCTTGGATGTTGGGTAGGTGTTTGGGTGTTGGGTGTTCTTGCATTGGATAGGGTGTTCAGGTGTTGGGTGTTCATACGTTCGGATGTTGGATAGGTGTTCCGGTGTTGGGTAGTTGGGTGTTGGGTGGGTGATCGGGTGTTGGGTGGGTGTTCGGGTGTTGGGTAGGTGTTCGGGTGTTGGGTGTTGGGTGTTCGGGTGTTTGGTATTGTACTCGGATGTTGGAGGTGATCGGATGTTGGGTGGTCGGGTGTAGGGTATGTGGTTGGGTGTTGGGTGGTCGGGCGTTTGGTATGTGCTCGGATGTTGGATAGATGATTGGGTGTTGGGTGGTCGGGTGTTGGGTATGTGGTCGGGTGTTGAGTATGTGGTCGGGTGTTGGGTGGTCGGGTGTTGGGTGGTCGGGTGTTTGGTATGTGCTCGGATGTTGGATAGGTGATCGGGTGTTGGGTGGTTGGGTGTTTGGTAGGTGTTCGGGTGTTGGGTGGTTGGGTGTTTGGTATGTGCTCGGATGTTGGATAGATGATCGGGTGTTGGGTGGTCGGGTGTTGGGTATGTGGTCGGGTGTTGGGTATGTGGTCGGGTGTTGGGTGGTCGGGTGTTTGGTATGTGCTCGGATGTTGGATAGATGATTGGGTGTTGGGTGGTCGGGTGTTGGGTATGTGGTCGGGTGTTGAGTATGTGGTCGGGTGTTGGGTGGTCGGGTGTTTGGTATGTGCTCGGATGTTGGATAGGTGATCGGGTGTTGGGTGGTTGGGTGTTTGGTAGGTGTTCGGGTGTTGGGTGGTTGGGTGTTTGGTATGTGCTCGGATGTTGGATAGATGATCGGGTGTTGGGTGGTCGGGTGTTGGGTATGTGGTCGGGTGTTGGGTGGTCAGGTGTTGGGTATGTGGTCGGGTGTTGGATGTATGTATGTTACTATAACCTGCCTTAGTCATTGAATTGTTGGATGTTAGGTGCTTGGTTGTTTGATTGATATATCTAGTCATAACCTGCTCAAAAATGGCCTAAATTCCGGGGGGCCTAAAATCAGGGTGCCTATCATCAGGTGGCCGAAATTCCACAGGGCCTATCATCAGGGTGCCAAACTTCCTCGGGGCCGACCTTCAGGGGGCCGAAATTCCTCAGGGCCTAGGATCCTAGTACCGTTCAGACCATGACAGTGTCATCCTCTCACGAACCCCCATCCCCAATCCACATCTTCCTCATTGCCGCCTCAGTGCACTAAGCACCCGTGAATAGAACTAAAATGGCTGACCATCTGTATGCTCTGCAGTCTCGGCCCCTTTATGTAATTATGCGCCCTATTTGCACACAGTCTGGTGCCCCTGAATCTATATATGGGCCAGACCATACACAAATGTACTTACGAGGGAAAACTGTATAAATCGTATTCAAATTATCTCAGAGAACTTTATGCATTGAAAGTGTAGTATCCCGGGGGGGGGGGGGGGGTCACTGACTCTTTGTAGGTAGATAACAACTGTCACCCTACTTCCCCTCTTATCAGAGGTTGGGACATTTGACAACCCTACTTTTCAGACGTTGGGAGATTTGACCACCATACATTTTAGAGGTTGGGAGATTTGACCACTCC
Source organism: Harmothoe impar (assembly GCA_947462335.1). NCBI lineage: Eukaryota > Metazoa > Annelida > Polychaeta > Phyllodocida > Polynoidae > Harmothoe > Harmothoe impar. The sequence goes on along the minus strand of OX381719.1, from coordinate 57,283,620 downwards.
ACTTTTCAGAGGTTGGGAGATTTGATGAGCTATTACATGTACAAGTTTAGGTCTCCCTGAATTTTGTACAAATACAATTTTATTCATCCCTTTCAGCAAGAAAACGTGCTCAAATTCAATTATATAATTTTAACCTCCCTACTTATCAGGGCCTTGACAACACCTGACTGCCAGCCCCCCCCCCCTTTTTCAGGATCAAAGGAAAATTCAGCGCCACCGCTATTCAGAGTCGTGCTGCAGCGGTTATCCAATACATGGTGGAGTGCCCCCTCGGGAGCAGTTTCTTGGGTCGATGAATATGAGGTTTTCATGTATCCAAGATACTACTCTTTATATACTTTATACTGGTAGGGGGTGATAAAACCATGACCAGTTAAGTGGTCATGCACAGCGCACCCCCCCCCCCCCAGCCCTTATTTAAATTTTTGCTTATGTATTAAAAGATGGCTGCTACTTTAAGGACATGATATACAATGGGAAGTCTGGACCCCACTATTTAGCCCATGCAGCAGCTCAATTGGATAGCTGCAATGCACAGATACCAGAAGGTTCATTTTGCTATCATTATGCACTGATGCAGCACTGATGAGTAACCCATAAGTGACACTGCATTGTACTGCATTGATGCACCATGCCATGCATTCAGCATCGGCGAGTTACTCGCCAGCGCTGCAGTCATACATCATGCCATGGGATCAGGAAAAAATGTCATAGTGCATTACAAGGGCCATGGACAGCAAACAATAGGTGCTCTGACCAAATCAAGTACATACACATGTGAACACGCCCAAGATACACAGTATAGAAAGAAATAGATAATGGCAAAAACATCAACACTTACAACAATGGAGAAACAGGGAAAGAACTACTAAGTATTACAGAGTTAAACTGCGAAAGCGAAGGAGGCTGACTTAAGATTTAGGATGTTCACAGCTAGGCTAATTTGTATAAATTGTCTCAAATTAAAAACGCAGAAAGGGAAAACATAGTTTTGAAATAATTCAAAACGGTTGGAGGGTATTACCTGATGGTTTCTTACGACGGTGTTATCATTAACCTTCCCTAGAACCATATTTACAGATTGATTATGTATAATATCGGATATAAGGCCAAAAAAAGAGGTGCGTTCAGGTTACATGGTCTGAAAATCTAGGGTAGGTAGGTCGGATTTAAAAAAAACTTTGGCCTGAAAAGTACCCAGAAATCGACTCACGAACTTCATTGCCAACTTGCTGACGATCGCCTCGACTTGTGAAGTATCAGATCGACCCTTAAACAACCCCAAAATGACCTAAGATATAAATATTTTTTCAAAATTGCATAAGAATGTCTAGGATCAGCCCTGTTTTGCTAGTTAGGCTTGGGCAACCTGAAACACTTTTTAACATTTGGCCTTATGTCAATATACATGAGATACTCAAGGCATAAGAAACTAAACTTAATTTTCATTATTGTTCTACTTTGTGTTGTGCAGGTGCTGTGCAGTATGGACGGTCCTGCAGCTACTCTGTCTCTGTACGGGACAAACAGGTACGTCACAACCTACGTCACAGTCTACGTCATATAGTCTACGTCACAACCTACGTCATAGTCTACGTCATAGTCTACGTCATAGTCTACGTCATAGTCTACGTCATAGTCTACGTCATAGTCTACGTCACAATCTACGTCATAGTCTACGTCATAGTCTACGTCATAGTCTACGTCATAGTCTACGTCATAGTCTACGTCACTATCTACGTCATAGTCTACGTCATATTCTACGTCACAATCTACGTCATAGTCTACGTCACAATCTACGTCACAATCTACATCATAGTCTACATCACAATCGACGTCACAATCTTTGTCATAGTAACACCCTATTATTATGTCACAAAAATGTCACATAAAAACTCAAGTTGACCCTTGATATAAGCAGAGTCAATAGCTGTTTGACAATCCATTATCACCAGAGCCACGCGGGAGACACAGTTGACACCTCTACTTTTCTGTGTGCATACATATGACACTGGTTAGTTCTAATAATAAGACAGCTATAACCAGGTCCAGCAGCTAAAGCTCCTATAGTGGACTTTTAGAATTGAACCTGCCAGAACAATTATTCAGACACTGTGTCTGTGCAGGACTACCTCACTTAGAGATACTTTACATACGATCAATACATTTTATAGCCTGATGGGGACCTCACCTATTTGGGGACATTTTTTCAAGACCCACACCCCGTCACTATTTTGGCCAAATTCATTCTATTGAAATGTATTATTACTTCATTCTATTGAAATGTATTATTACTTCATTCTATTGAAATGTATTATTACTTCATTCTATTGAAATGTATTATTACCTGACTCATGATTCGGCACCAATTTATAGACCTGAGTCCCTAGATGGTAACTCCATTTGTGATTGTTCCCTATGTGGGGCAATTCCCTCGTATTCTTATTAGAAATAGTTTATATACGACCAATACGTATTGCCGGGTCGTATTGTAGTGTATAGGTTAATGAATGGTGGGGAATTCTTGAATTGCCCTAAAGCCCCAGTAGCCAGGTCTGCCACCGTTAACTCTGTATAATCTAGAGTTTACACTTTAGGCGCTTGTACAGCTGTGTACAATCACATAGAGACTAGGACAAACAATCCTCGGCATTAGGACCATGCCATATATCACGATTGTTATCTCCTAGCAACCCCTCCCCTTGTCCCCTTATACATATCCCCTATCCCTTCTTGTACACAAACATAGACACCCCTACCCCCCCCCCACACACACCTCCAGCATAGACACTTTGCAGCAGACCTCTGATATAAGGGGGTAACAGAAGCACAGAGTGTCTTTGCATGGGGCAGGACCCCTGGGGCAGGATAGGTAGTAATGCCCCTGAGACTAGCGGCCCATTCATGTAACACATCAGGGTCAGGCGCTAGTCTGTTAGCACACCTAAATGTGGAGGACACGATGATATATAACTGTCATACTCCTCGCCCAATAGTCAGCAGAAACCAGCATTGTCCAGGGGGGGGGGGACAAGATGGCCGCCTACGCAGGGTGACCAGTTACAGTACTATACCTCCTGCAGACCTGTACCTCTGACGGCCTGGGACGTGCGGTGGTCATGCCACACCGCCCCCACACCCTGCAGGCTGAGGCGAGCCTTTTAGGGTAGATCCAATATCAGCCTCATTGTGGAGATACACCGACAAGGGCCAACGGGTGCTGAAGAGTAATGGGAGTCGGCAGATAATGATTGAGATGTACAAGGGGAGTGTGTCAGGGGTGTATCCATGGTTACAGAGAAGGGGAGGTACATGGGGAGTGTGTCAGGGGTGTATCCATGGTTACAGAGAAGGGGAGGTACATGGGGAGTGTGTCAGGGGTGTATCCATGGTTACAGAGAAGGGGAGGTACATGGGGAGTGTGTCAGGGGTGTATCCATGGTTACAGAGAAGGAGGGGAGGTACATGGGGAGTGTGTCAGGGGTGTATCCATGGTTACAGAGAAGGGGAGGTACATTGGGAGTGTGTCAGGGGTGTATCCATGGTTACAGAGAAGGGGAGGTACATGGGGAGTGTGTCAGGGATGTATCCATGGTTACAGAGAAGGGGAGGTACATGGGGAGTGTGTCAGGGGTGTATCCATGGTTACAGAGAAGGGGAGGTACATGGGGAGTGTGTCAGGGGTGTATCCATGGTTACAGAGAAGGGGAGGTACATGGGGAGTGTGTCAGGGGTAAATCCATGGTTACAGAGAAGGGGAGGTACATGGGGAGTGTGTCAGGGGTGTATCCATGGTTACAGAGAAGGGGAGGTACATGGGGAGTGTGTCAGGGGTGTATCCATGGTTACAGAGAAGGGGAGGTACATGGGGAGTGTGTCAGGGGTGTATCCATGGTTACAGAGAAGGGGAGGTACATGGGGAGTGTGTCAGGGGTGTATCCATGGTTACAGAGAAGGGGAGGTACATGGGGAGTGTGTCAGGGGTGTATCCATGGTTACAGAGAAGGAGGGGAGGTACATGGGGAGTGTGTCAGGGGTGTATCCATGGTTACAGAGAAGGGGAGGTGCATGGGGAGTGTGTCAGGGGTGTATCCATGGTTACAGAGAAGGGGGGGTACATGGGGAGTGTGTCAGGGGTGTATCCATGGTTACAGAGAAGGGGAGGTACATGGGGAGTGTGTCAGGGGTGTATCCATGGTTACAGAGGAGGGGGGTGTACTTGGGGAGTGTGTCAGGGGTGTATCCATGGTTACAGAGAAGGGGAGGTACATGGGGAGTGTGTCAGGGGTGTATCCATGGTTACAGAGAAGGGGAGGTACATGGGGAGTGTGTCAGGGGTGTATCCATGGTTACAGAGGAGGGGGGTGTACTTGGGGAGTGTGTCAGGGGTGTATCCATGGTTACAGAGAAGGGGAGGTACATGGGGAGTGTGTCAGGGGTGTATCCATGGTTACAGAGAAGGGAGGTACATGGGGAGTGTGTCAGGGGTGTATCCATGGTTACAGAGAAGGGGAGGTACATGGGGAGTGTGTCAGGGGTGTATCCATGGTTACAGAGAAGGGGAGGTACATGGGGAGTGTGTCAGGGTGTATCCATGGTTACAGAGAAGGGGGGTACATGGGGAGTGTGTCAGGGGTGTATCCATGGTTACAGAGAAGGGGAAGTACATGGGGAGTGTGTCAGGGGTGTATCCATGGTTACAGAGAAGGGGAAGGTACATTGGGAGTGTGTCAGGGGTGTATCCATTGTTACAGAGAAGGGGAGGTACATGGGGAGTGTGTAAGGGGTGTATCCATGGTTACAGAGAAGGGGAGGTACATGGGGAGTGTGTCAGGGGTGTATCCATGGTTACAGAGAAGGGGAGGTACATGGGGAGTGTGTCAGGGGTGTATCCATGGTTACAGAGAAGGGGAGGTACATGGGGAGTGTGTCAGGGGTGTATCCATGGTTACACAGAAGGGGAGGTACATGGGGAGTGTGTCAGGGGTGTATCCATGGTTACAGAGAAGGGGAGGTACATGGGGAGTGTGTCAGGGGTGTATCCATGGTTACAGAGAAGGGGAGGTACATGGGGAGTGTGTCAGGGGTGTATCCATGGTTACAGAGAAGGGGAGGTACATGGGGAGTGTGTCAGGGGTGTATCCATGGTTACAGAGAAGGGGAGGTACATGGGGAGTGTGTCAGGGGTGTATCCATGGTTACAGAGAAGGGGAGGTACATGGGGAGTGTGTCAGGGGTGTATCCATGGTTACAGAGAAGGAGGGGAGGTACATGGGGAGTGTGTCAGGGGTGTATCCATGGTTACAGAGAAGGGGAGGTACATTGGGAGTGTGTCAGGGGTGTATCCATGGTTACAGAGAAGGGGAGGTACATGGGGAGTGTGTCAGGGATGTATCCATGGTTACAGAGAAGGGGAGGTACATGGGGAGTGTGTCAGGGGTGTATCCATGGTTACAGAGAAGGGGAGGTACATGGGGAGTGTGTCAGGGGTGTATCCATGGTTACAGAGAAGGGGAGGTACATGGGGAGTGTGTCAGGGGTAAATCCATGGTTACAGAGAAGGGGAGGTACATGGGGAGTGTGTCAGGGGTGTATCCATGGTTACAGAGAAGGGGAGGTACATGGGGAGTGTGTCAGGGGTGTATCCATGGTTACAGAGAAGGGGAGGTACATGGGGAGTGTGTCAGGGGTGTATCCATGGTTACAGAGAAGGGGAGGTACATGGGGAGTGTGTCAGGGGTGTATCCATGGTTACAGAGAAGGGGAGGTACATGGGGAGTGTGTCAGGGGTGTATCCATGGTTACAGAGAAGGAGGGGAGGTACATGGGGAGTGTGTCAGGGGTGTATCCATGGTTACAGAGAAGGGGAGGTGCATGGGGAGTGTGTCAGGGGTGTATCCATGGTTACAGAGAAGGGGGGGTACATGGGGAGTGTGTCAGGGGTGTATCCATGGTTACAGAGAAGGGGAGGTACATGGGGAGTGTGTCAGGGGTGTATCCATGGTTACAGAGGAGGGGGGTGTACTTGGGGAGTGTGTCAGGGGTGTATCCATGGTTACAGAGAAGGGGAGGTACATGGGGAGTGTGTCAGGGGTGTATCCATGGTTACAGAGAAGGGGAGGTACATGGGGAGTGTGTCAGGGGTGTATCCATGGTTACAGAGGAGGGGGGTGTACTTGGGGAGTGTGTCAGGGGTGTATCCATGGTTACAGAGAAGGGGAGGTACATGGGGAGTGTGTCAGGGGTGTATCCATGGTTACAGAGAAGGGAGGTACATGGGGAGTGTGTCAGGGGTGTATCCATGGTTACAGAGAAGGGGAGGTACATGGGGAGTGTGTCAGGGGTGTATCCATGGTTACAGAGAAGGGGAGGTACATGGGGAGTGTGTCAGGGTGTATCCATGGTTACAGAGAAGGGGGGTACATGGGGAGTGTGTCAGGGGTGTATCCATGGTTACAGAGAAGGGGAAGTACATGGGGAGTGTGTCAGGGGTGTATCCATGGTTACAGAGAAGGGGAAGGTACATTGGGAGTGTGTCAGGGGTGTATCCATTGTTACAGAGAAGGGGAGGTACATGGGGAGTGTGTAAGGGGTGTATCCATGGTTACAGAGAAGGGGAGGTACATGGGGAGTGTGTCAGGGGTGTATCCATGGTTACAGAGAAGGGGAGGTACATGGGGAGTGTGTCAGGGGTGTATCCATGGTTACAGAGAAGGGGAGGTACATGGGGAGTGTGTCAGGGGTGTATCCATGGTTACACAGAAGGGGAGGTACATGGGGAGTGTGTCAGGGGTGTATCCATGGTTACAGAGAAGGGGAGGTACATGGGGAGTGTGTCAGGGGTGTATCCATGGTTACAGAGAAGGGGAGGTACATGGGGAGTGTGTCAGAGGGTACTCATGGTTACAGAGAAGGGGGGTACATGGGGAGTGTGTCAGGGGTGTATCCATGGTTACACAGAAGGGGAGGTACATGGGGAGTGTGTCAGGGGTGTATCCATGGTTACAGAGAAGGGGAGGTACATGGGGAGTGTGTCAGGGGTGTATCCATGGTTACAGAGAAGGGGAGGTACATGGGGAGTGTGTAATGGGTGTATCCATGGTTACAGAGAAGGGGAGGTACATGGGGAGTGTGTCAGGGGTGTATCCATGGTTACAGAGAAGGGGAGGTACATGGGGAGTGTGTCAGGGGTGTATCCATGGTTACACAGAAGGGGAGGTACATGGGGAGTGTGTCAGGGGTGTATCCATGGTTACAGAGAAGGGGAGGTACATGGGGAGTGTGTCAGGGGTGTATCCATGGTTACAGAGAAGGGGGGTACATGGGGAGTGTGTCAGGGGTGTATCCATGGTTACAGAGAAGGGGAAGTACATGGGGAGTGTGTCAGGGGTGTATCCATGGTTACAGAGAAGGGGAAGGTACATTGGGAGTGTGTCAGGGGTGTATCCATGGTTACACAGAAGGGGAGGTACATGGGGAGTGTGTAAGGGGTGTATCCATGGTTACAGAGAAGGGGAGGTACATGGGGAGTGTGTAATGGGTGTATCCATGGTTACAGAGAAGGGGAGGTACATGGGGAGTGTGTCAGGGGTGTATCCATGGTTACAGAGAAGGGGAGGTACATGGGGAGTGTGTCAGGGGTGTATCCATGGTTACACAGAAGGGGAGGTACATGGGGAGTGTGTCAGGGGTGTATCCATGGTTACAGAGAAGGGAGGTACATGGGGAGTGTGTCAGGGGTGTATCCATGGTTACAGAGGAGGGGAGGTACATGGGGAGTGTGTCAGGGGTGTATCCATGGTTACAGAGGAGGGGAGGTACATGGGGAGTGTGTCAGGGGTGTATCCATGGTTACAGAGAAGGGAGGTACATGGGGAGTGTGTCAGGGGTGTATCCATGGTTACAGAGGAGGGGAGGTGCATGGGGAGTGTGTCAGGGGTGTATCCATGGTTACAGAGGAGGGGAGGTACATGGGGAGTGTGTCAGGGGTGTATCCATGGTTACAGAGAAGGGGAGGTACATGGGGAGTGTGTCAGGGGTGTATCCATGGTTACAGAGAAGGGGAGGTACATGGGGAGTGTGTCAGGGTGTATCCATGGTTACAGAGAAGGGGAGGTACATGGGGAGTGTGCCAGGGGTGTATCCATGGTTACAGAGAAGGGGGGTACATGGGGAGTGTGTCAGGGGTGTATCCATGGTTACAGAGAAGGGGAGGTACATGGGGAGTGTGTCAGGGGTGTATCCATGGTTACAGAGAAGGGGAGGTACATGGGGAGTGTGCCAGGGGTGTATCCATGGTTACAGAGAAGGGGGGTACATGGGGAGTGTGTCAGGGGTGTATCCATGGTTACAGAGAAGGGGAGGTACATGGGGAGTGTGTCAGGGGTGTATCCATGGTTACAGAGAAGGAGGGGAGGTACATGGGGAGTGTTTCAGGGGTGTATCCATGGTTACAGAGAAGGGGAGGTACATGGGGAGTGTGTCAGGGGTGTATCCATGGTTACAGAGAAGGGGGAGGTACATTGGGAGTGTGTCAGGGGTGTATCCATGGTTACAGAGAAGGGGAGGTACATGGGGAGTGTTTCAGGGGTGTATCCATGGTTACATAGAAGGGGAGGTACAAGGGGAGTGTGTCAGGGGTGTATCCATGGTTACAGAGAAGGGGGGGGAGGTACATGGGGAGTGTGTCAGGGGTGTATCCATGGTTACAGAGAAGGACAGGTACAGTGTGTCAGGACTGTGTTACATTTTGATTACATATAGACACGACTGTATACTCACTCTTATAGTGATGCCATTATAACTCTATGTCCCCTGATACAATGTATATTGTCCTAGAAGTTCTTAATATAGATCATATCAACATTTCTTTTATTCATATTTGGGCCGATGCTCTGATCCAAAAAGTGAAGTCTGTTGTAAGTTAATTTGATTTTAGGGATTAAGTAAATGACGTTTCCTAATATTTTAGTGTATTCTAATAGTAAATCCTAGTTACGAGGTACACGCTTCGAGTATCTGCCTCAGCCTGCTGCCACTGACACTACAATTATCCAGACTAGAGTCATCATTAAGTAGAGTATAGAGATCAGGTTCACACACGGCGTCCGCCCCAGGGTACACAAACTAATAACATGTAAAGTTAAACAGTCGGGTTAACCCTTTAAGGGCCGCATAATGCTTTGATGTGCTCTTACCTTTGTGAGCATAATGTATGAGTGCAGCCCTGGCGAGTAACTCACTGCCGAAGGGCCGGCATGATGCTTGTCTGCAGTCCAGTCGAGTAGACTGGGCTGCATTCATGCATCATGACGACAAAGCATCAACACACCAGAGTGCTATGCGGCCCGTAAAGGGTCAAATGTGCCCAAAGGGTTAACTACTAAAGGTCATACAGGGGTCATGTAAAGATGACCTTTATTAGACAACAACAATGTAGTTTGCAAATGTAAGTGTAAGATGGGATTTTTAACCAAAAGGAGTAACTCTTTATAGACCTGGGAGGTCATTCACAATGACTGCCGTATCTGTCGGGCCGTCAAATACGTTGCCGATAATGAGAAATCAACTTGACGAGAGCAGCAAATAAAAGGATATCAAATGGTCAAAAAGTAAATATGTTGGGTATTGCACAAATACTCTTCAAATAATTGTGTTGTAGTCTATATTGGCCAACCTGTTAACTTAACACTTCTGACCATTGCATATTGTGAAACGCTTTTGACAATTTACCTGATCGTCATCGTCAAACCCGAAATTTGTCGGCACTATACCCCCCGAGAGATACAGGAGTCATTCTGAATGAGGCCCTTGGTGTCCGTTATAATGCTTTCTGACTTTCAATTTGGTGAGTATTTTGAGGCTTCATTATGGAATTGGTATTATGAGAAAATGTGTGTTCAGTACTTCTTCCTTTCTGGACCCTAATAGCCCATACTTTGGTATGAAATATTTGTTTCAAAATATGGTAAATATAGGGATTGGCAATAGACCAACTCTCTACTGTCCAATGTCCAATCTACTAACCAGTTTTTTTTTCTATTTAAACATTATCATCACTTTGCAAACATTCACTGTACTAAAAACCAACAACAGTAGACAAGTGAAATTGATAGTATTTCATCTAGTGTGACTGTGCTCCTATCGCCAGCTGGCACCGGCTACTGGTAGTACCAGCAAGCCAGATAAAATATGGTATGTGTTTCAATCAAAACCTGTGTTGTTTCCATAGGACTATAACCACATTGTGTGGGGATTGCATTGGGCCCCGTCCCCATTATATAGGGGACTAGCGGGCCGAGTGCAGCACCAGTAGCGGCGACATAGGGAACTAATAATCATGTTGCTGGTACTTTTACTGGTTCCCACACACAATTCTCAGATTCCTGATTGGTACATTCTCCTTAGGCCAGTCAAAATAATGAAATAGTTTCTTATCACTGGGCGCATCATAGAAATCAGGTTTGGGGAAACCTTTTTCGTGGTAATTTTTGCTGACTTTTAAAGACCAATCAATTCTGAACTACAAAATTGTGAATTTTGGTCATGAAAACATACATATATTTTCCTATACATTTTAGCCCGTGAGTAAAAGAAGGGAAAAAAAGCCTCCCTCGACATATTTTTCAGGTCTCGCAGAAGCACGGGGGAGGGGGGATACCATTAATAACAATGATCACTGGGGCCCTTACACTGTGAGGCCTCACAGAGTTAAATACATCAGAGATGGGCTTATTGCCCTTATACTAATATGAGTAGGGGACACGATGGCGGCCTCCGGCGGGTGACCCACTAGAGTGCTATATGTGGAAACAGTATAGGGGTTTGTGTATGATGAGGGGTTGATATCACAGTGGGGGTGTTTATGGGAATGGGGGCACACTGCTGGGGGGGTGTAGAGTGGCACACCTCCAG